>CAUYPK010103473.1:0-79553 GCA_963574355.1 Loris lydekkerianus
CTTTGAACTCTGCTCATTTGTTTGTGGGGCTCTCCAAGCCATTCTTATGGAGGAGGGGGACTCCCGTTTACTTGGTGATTGATTTTGTACCTTTTGTTTGTATCCTTGGGGTCGCAGCTCACCTCAGCGGGGTTGATATGCATTCTTCAACCTTCTCTCTTGGTGCAGCTCAAATCCACCAGGTTACTTGCTAAATTTCTGTCCTTTAACTCTCCTTCTGGATGGGAGCCTCTGTAGAAAGCTGGCTTCAGTCAGCCATCTTGTCTCCGTCCCCCTGAAACCCAGTTCTGAATGTTTGGGTAATCTTGGACAAGGAACTTAACAACTCTGTGTCTCAGTTTCCTGATCTATAAAATGGTAGTTTTATAACTCCTTATCTCAGAAGGTGTCATTAGAAAGATGAGTTAATACATGTCCAAAACTTAAGACACCACTTGATATGCAGTTAGCACTCAATAAATGCTAGTCATTGTCATTATTATGTCCTCATTATTTTGAGTGTTCATTCTCTCCTGGAGACCTCAGGTTAGTCTGGTTGGTGAGCTAATTATTGGGCCCACATGGGATTATATATAAGGTCTATGGAGTCTGAGAAAACAGCCATGGTGCAGTATTCCCTAAAAACTGGGAAAGTTATGATCTTAAAAAAAAATCATACCATGACAATTTATGAGCCCCTTAAGACTTTTTGGATAGAATCCACAGAGAACTCAGACGTATAAGCAAGAAAAGAACAAGTGATCCCATCGCAGGCTGGGCAAGGGATTTGAAGAGAAACTTCTCTGAAGAAGACAAGCGCGTGGCCTACAGACATACGAAAACATGCTCATCATGTTTAATCATCAGAGAAATGCAAATCAAAACTACTTCGAGATATCATCTAACTCCAGTGAGACTAGCCTATATCAAAATCCCAAGACCAGAGATGTTGGCATGGATGTGGAGAAAAGGGAATACTTCTATACTGCTGGTGGGAATACAAATTAATACATTCCTTTTGGAAAGATGTATGGAGAACACTTAGAGATCTAAAAATAGATCTGCCATTCAATCCTATAATTCCTCTAGTAGGCATATACCTAGAAGACCAAAAATCACATTACAACAAAGACATTTGTATCAGAATGTTTATTGTAACCCTATTCATAATTGCTAAGTCATGGAAAAAGCCCAAGTGCCCATCGATCCACGAATGGATTAATAAATTGTGGTATATATATATACTGTGGAATATTATGCAGCCTTTAAGAAAGATGGAGACTTTACCTCTTTTGTGTTTACATGGATGGAGCTGGAACATATTCTTAGTAAAGTATCTCAAGAATGGAAGAAAAAGTACCCAATGTACTCAGCCCTACTATGAAACTAATTTAGGGCTTTCACATGAAAGTTATAACCCCGTTACAACCTAAGAATAGGGGAAAGGGGGAAAGGGAGGGCGGGGGGAGGTGGGTGGAGGGAGGGGTACTGGTGGAATTGCACCTGCGGGGCATCTAACAAGGGTATATGTGAAACTTAGTAAATGGGTCACTGGGAAAATGCCAGGAAGGCTATGTTAACTATTGTGATGAAAATGTGTCAAATGGTCTGTGAAGCTAGTGTATGATGCCCCATGATCATATCAATGCACGCAGCTATGATTTAATAAAAAAAAAAAGTTTAAAAATAAAATAAAACTGAGAAAGAAATTTAAAAAAAATGCTGTGCCACTTTCTTGTTAAATGCAATAGATTCTGATAAGAAATGCATAGTCATTGGGATTATTCTTTGCTTATAGTAAGATGAAGTTTCTCTCCTTTAAAGATTTTTTTTCTTTGTTTTTAGTTTTTGGAGGTTTAACTATGATGGATTTCTTTGGATTTATCTTATTTGAGATTGAGTCAGCTTGTGAATCAGGTTTATGTCTTTTGCCAAATCTGAGATAATTTCAGACCCAATTTCTTTGAATACTTTTAAGTCCTATCTTTTTCTCCTCACCTTCGGGACTCTGACATGAATGCTGTATTTTTAGGTATAGTCTCACAGGTCCCTGAGTATCTTTTTATTATTTTTTTTCAGTCTACTTTCTCTCTATTGTTTATACTAGGTACTTTCTGTTTTTTGTTTGTTTGTTTGTTTTGTCTTCAAGTTTACTGCTTCTTTTCTCTATGTCCTCCATTCTAATTACTATTGGAGCCATCTATTTAGTTTTTTAAATTTGGGTTCTTTTTTCTGTTCTAAAATTTCCATTTGATTCTTCTTTACATTTTTCATTTTCTTTGCTGAGATTTTTTTTTTTTGTCCTGTGTTTCAAGTGTGTTTGTAATTACTTGTTCGAACATTCTTATGTTGGCTGCCTTAAAATATTTGTCACATAATTCTAATATCTCTGTCGTCTCAGTCTTGGCGTCTATTGATTGTCTTTTTCTCATTCAAACTGACATTTTCCCAAGTTTTGTTATGGCAAGTGATTTTTGATTGTAACTTTGACATTTTAGATATTATTATGCAACTAGATTTTGTTTAAATCTTCTGTTTTAGCAGGCCTCCTCTGACACTACTCCAGTGGTAGAAGAGGGAACACCTCATTACTGCCAGCTAGAGGTGGAAGTCCAGGCTCTGCATGTGGTCTCCACTGTCACTGTGGTGAGAGGGACCTTATTTACAGTCCTTGCTTCCCACTTGGCCCTGTCTGACACCATACTGGCTGGATGGTCAGGACACTTCCTCACAACCTTGGGAAGAGAAAATCAGCCTCTTCACTCAGCCTTTGCTAACATTAGTAGGAATGGGACTACATTTTTTTTCTATTTTATTTTCTATAGTTACTATTAAAAGTTTTCTGTCCTAATAAGGTTGTTCCTTTTCTTTTCTATCCTATTTTTTTCCAACGCATTAAGTACAAGGATTAATCCTTTCTGCTACTTTGGTTAAAGAAAGCAGACTTATGTTGGGGCTTTTTAAAATCTGCTTGTTAGTATTCCTGAGTTGCTGGCTTCCCTTGCCCCCAGTCTGGGATATATGAGACAAAAAGAAACACAGAAAGAGTTACCAGGATGTCTCCTCAGTTCCCAATTAGTCACCCCAAATTTATAATATTTTTATCATTTCAAAAGAAACCCCATTTTTACAGTTGAGGCTTACTTAAATTTGCCTGTTTATCAAGTTTTTTGCTCCATTGTTTCTTGAACCTCAGTCCCTTATCCTACACTGAATCCCACACTGAATCCCTAATCCTACATCCTTTGTGATGTACACCCCCTAATAGTTTTTTTTAGTGAGACTCTGTAATTGCCAAACTCTCTTAGTCTTTGTTTGAGTAGGTTTTATTTTAATCCCTCAGTTGGGAATGATAATTCACTTCTACATAAAGTTTTAAGTTAATAAGTATTTGCCCTCGGGTGGTGCCTGTGGCTCAAAGGAGTAGGGCACCAGCCCCATATGCCAGAGGTGGCAGGTTCAAACCCAGCCCCGGCCAACAACTGTAAAAAAAAAAAAAAAAAAAAGTATTTGCCCTCAGCATTTTGTAAATAGTATTCCACTGTCCTCTGAGTTCTGTTCTGGCTGATGGGAGATTTATTGTTGATTATTTATCAATCTATTTATTTTATGTCAATCAGTTTTTAAATGTAATATGTTTTTTCTCTCTGGTTATTTTAAGAATTTTCTATTTATTTCCATTGTGATGTGCCTGGGTTTGTGTTTGTTTTTATTTATCTACAACTTGGGCTTCTTCAGTCTGAATCCTATTGTCTTACATAGAGTATACTCATAATACATTGTTTTCAATTTAAAGTTTCCATTTTTAGATAGTGTATGAGGATCTAAAGGTAACTCATCAAAACAATCCCTCTCACCATTGTTATTTAACTCAGTCTTTTGTAATTATCTTACCTATATACCATGTAACACCTTTTGGGGGGTTCTTCTCTATTAAGCCTTTACAAAACATTACAATTTCATACAAAAATATCTACATTTACATGCCTATGTATCAGATATTTATACAATATTTGTTTAAATCGCATAGCATAATTATCATAAACAAGATTGGGGACAAATGTAATTGGCTTTTGGTAAATATGCAACTTAACTAGTGTGAACAAATGTGCATGAGTGTACTACTGGCTCTAAGCATTCATAAATTTTATACAATACATTTTACAGCAGGAGGTGATGAATCAGGAAAATAAGGAAAGAAGAGGTTATATAAGAGAACTTCTACTGTATTGAGCAGCTACTATAGGCTAACAACTGATTTAGGATAGTGGAGGCACAGTGGTGAACAAGATGGACAGGGCTTTTGCTCTCATGGAGTGAGGGGAGAATAAATATATAAATAAGCAAAATAATTTCAGATAATCATAAGTACTATGAAGGCAATAAGCAGTTAAATGGTAACTGAGTGGTGGGGACTATTACTGTGTATGAGATAATCAGTAAAAACCTCACTTAGCAGTGATATATATATATATATGCTACAATCTGAAAAATAAGGAGGCAGGCACCTGAAAAATCCAGGAGGAGAGTGTTTTAGGCAGAGGAAACATTCCTGACCTGAGGCAGGAATGAGTTTAGTGTGTTGTTGTAATAGAAAGAAAGTCTCTGTGGCTGGCGTATGGCTAGCAAAAGGGAGTGTATGTGAACTAGGGGAAAGGCATTATGCAGGGGTTAGATGAAATAGTTTTGTAGAATTGTAATGAAGTTTTATTTGATCTTGAATGTGATTTGAAATCAAATGGTTTGAGAATGGGAATAATAAGATCTGATTTATATCTTTAAAAGGTAACTTTGGCTATTAGAGAAAGGACTGTAGAGAGGCAACAGAGGAAGCTGAAAGACCAGTTAAGAGGCTTTCTAAAACCATTTGTGCTGCTATAATAAAGTACCACGGACTAGGTAACTTAACAATAGGAGAAATTTCTGAAATGAAGTTTATTGTGTATATTTGAGGTTTATAACATGAGGTTATGGATACATATAGGTAATAAAATGGTTAAAGCAGTGAAGCAAATTAGCATATCCATGTTCTCACATAGTTCCTTTTTTTTTTTTTTTAGAGACAGAGTCTCACCACATTGCCCTTGGTAGAGTGCTGTGGTGTCACAGCTCACAGCAACCTCCAACTCTTGGGCTTAAGCAATTTTCTTGCCTCAGCCTCCCAAGTAGTTGGGACTACAGGCACACGCCACAGTGCCTGGCTATTTTTTTGTTGCAGTTGTCGTTGTTATATAGCTGGCCCAGCTGGGTTTGAACCTGCCGGCCTCAGTGCCTGTGGCTGGCGCCGTAATCATTGTGCTATGGGCGCCGAGCCTCACATTGGTTATTTTTTAACAACAGAAATTTATTTCTCACAGTTCTAAAGAGTGAGTTGGGCAAGATGAAGGCACTGGAAGGTTTAGTGTCTGGCGAGGGCCCTTTCTCCACTTCCAAAGCACCTTACTGCTATGTCCTTGGAGGGGAGGAACACTGTGTCTGCACATGGCAGGAAGGAGAAGAGATAAACTCTCCCCCCTTCAAGCTTTGTTGGCAATTAATCCTATCCAAAAGGGTGGAGCCCTCATGGCCTCATCACCTCCTAAAAGCCACACCTCATAATATTCTCACATTTGGGATTAAATTCCAACATGAATTTTGGAGGGGACACAAACATTCAAACCATAGCAGAGGCTAAAGCAGTACCCCTGGTGAGAGAATATAGTGGCTTGGATTAGATGGGAGTAAGTGACAGAGTAGTAAATATATGGACAAAGGTAGATATGTGAAGTACATTTTGGAGGCATACTTGAAAGACTTGATAGATTTGATACATATGGGCTGAGAATAAGAAAAAGAGAAACCAAGTTGATGCCTTGTTTTGCGGGCCTGAGTAACTGCACGGATGTCAATGATCTATTCCAAAATATGGAAGACCAGGGTGGGAGTTTATCTTGGGGATATAAGTAAGTGTTCTGTTTTGGTCACATTGTATTTGAGATTCTGTGACAGATATCTAAGCAGATACTTTGAGAAGGCAGTTGGGTATATGTCTAGAACTCAAGGGGAAATATCAAGATCATAGATATAAATTTGGTAGTCATCAACATATAGATAATGTTTAAAGACGTGGGACTGTTTGAGAGCATTTGGGGTGTTATGAAGGTAGAAAAGTAAACTTAAAGTAAAATCTCTATTTTAACATTTAAAGGTCAAGCAGAGAAAGAGAAGACAGCAAAAGAGACCAAGAAGAAACAGCAAGGAAGGTAGGAGTAAAACCAGGAATTTATCCTAATAAAATGATCAGACAAGTGTGTAAAGATATGTTTACAAATGTATAAGTATGCTCATCATAGGATTTTTATAATAGCTAAAATTGGAAATAAATGTCCATAGGGAGATGGTAAATGTATATTATAGAATATGCTAGGCAGACATTAAAATTATGTATAAATCAATATTTTCTGACATACAAATAGGTCCACATTACATTATTACATGAAAGAGCAGACTACAAAACAGCATATTTAGTATGAGCCCATTAATGTAAAATTATACGGGTGTGTGTGTGCATATACATATAGAAATAGGGTCACAAGGATAGGAGTTTTGTTTTTCTACTTTGTTTATTGATGTACCCCTTGGGTCTAAAACAGTGTTTAGTATTGCGTAGGCACTAATAAATATTTGTTGAAGGAATGAGTAAACAAAAAAGAGAATGATATTGAATATATAACATTAACCCAAAGTGTTAAGAATGGTTATCCGTAGGTCTTGTGATTGAAGGTGTTGTATTTTTCTTTCTTTTCTATTTTGTTCGATTTTCTGTTTTTACAAAGAGCATACATTCTTTTTATCAGTAAGAAAATTCTTTTAATTTTTGAAACTACCCTCATCTTCGTCAGTTACCTATGACCTCCAAGTACCCCTATTTGGCTGATTTCAGAACAAAGCAATTGCTTTACCATTGCAAATCCATATTTGGGCAGGAAGATCAGAATGATAGCAGAGGAGATATGTTGACTCTTGAAGAGCAGAGAGCAGGAAAAGTGGACTAAGAGGTGGAGACTGACAGGAGCTGTGAGAAAGACAGACTTGTGCCTTGGAAGAAAAAAGGTGAGCTGAGTCTTTCTAAGCAGAGCAGCATAGAACAAGGAGCCGAGAGCCCCTTGCCAAACCTGAGCTGGGGGGAGAGAAGCCTGTGGAGCCCAGAGAACACAGTGAGTTTTGCAAACTAAATTCTTGACTCACAGTTGGGGATAGATATAAGAATTAATAAAGGAGCCAAGTTATGACTCCAAGACTGTGCTGCCTGGTATAGAAATGCCTCATTGCCTTTGGTGGTGGCAGTGGAAAATAAAGGCAGCCCTCTCTTTGAAGAAGTCCTTGGTTTTCTGTTTTTCTCCAAGGCTGTAAGAAAAACAAGTTGGATTATGTTCTTTGAAAAAATGATTCGCTATTCTTTGGGATTCCATGTTTATGTTTGCCCAATCACTCTGTATCTTCTCCTCTGATGCCCCTCATTATCCACCCACTCCTCATCACCAGAAGATAATCTAGATTTCTCCAGTGTGGAAGATTAATCTCCTGCTAACATTTCTCCGGTACCGTATTATGGTAAATGAGTGTTCGTTTCCTTCCTGGCCTTGAGTTACAAAAGTCTCTCTTCTGTTGCCCAAGCCTTGGAAAGTGCAGTCTCCAGGAAAAGGGTGGTGGTAGACAGGGTTGCCAGATAAAATATGGGCCAGCCAGTTAATCTGAACTTCAGATAACCAATGAAGTTATTAGTATAAGTATATCCCAAATATTGCATGGGACATACTTATTACCAAAAGATTAGTTGTTGTTTATCTGAAATTCAAATTTAACTAGGTATCTTTTATTTTTTGCTAAATCTCATAACCCTAGGTAGAGAAAAAAAAAATCTATCTTGTGATACAAGTGTTTTCTCAGTACTTTTCATCCAAAATGTATCAGATGGTTCTTAGATGGATTTTCAGTTTTTAAAAATGGGAAAACAACTAACTGATTAAATCAAGATTAGACTGAGGATCAGTGTTAGGGCTGCAATTTTAAGTTTTCAAGTTTTCCAAAACATGATCTAATTTAGTGATCTTTCTTTCAATAATATTTTTTTTTTTTTTTTTTTTGCTGGAAGGGAACAGGATTAGAATGATCACAAAGGCACATATTCCCAAGAAAAGTAAAATTTAAAAACAGCCTAAACAGGCTCGGTGCCTGTAGTTCAGCGGCTAGGGCACCGGACACATACACCGGGGCTGTTGGGTTCGAACTCAGCCCAGGCCTGCCAAACAACAATGACAACTACAACAAAAAAAATAGCTGGGCATTGTGGCAGGTGCCTGGCAGTCCCAGCTACTTGGGAGGCTGAAGCACGAGAATCGCTTAAGCCCAAGAATTTGAGGTTGCTGTGAGGTGTGATGCCATGGCACTCTACCGAAGGTGACATAGTAAGACTGTCTCAAAAAAAAAAAAAAAAAAAAAGAAAAAGAAAAAGAAAAAAAGAAAGAAAGAAAGAAAGAAAGAAACAGCCTAAACAGGCTAGGCATGGTGGCTCATGCCTGTAATCTTAGCATTCTGGGAGGCTGAGGTGGGTGGATTGCTTGAGCTCAGGAGTTCCAGACCAGCCTGAGCAAGAGTGAAACCCTGTCTCTACTAAAAATAGAAAAACTAGGCAATGTGGCAGGTGTCTGTAGTCCCAGTTGCTCAGGAGGCTGAGATAAGAGGATTGCTTGAGCCCAGGAGTTTGAGGTTGCTGTGAGCTATGACGCCATGACACTCTATCCAGGGTGACACAGTGAGACTCTGCCTAAAAAATTAAAAAAACGAAAAGATCCCTAAAGAAAATGACTATAAAGGTTTTATTTTTCTTTAGGCCAGGAACATGACTAGGTTTAGCTGCTGAAGTAGTGTTTCCGATGGTGTATTCCTTGGACTCCATATGTCAGAACCATCTGGGAGGCAGTCTGTTGACGCGGGCAGAGAGTAAGGGTAACCAGTCCTTTCAAGGTTTCAGTTCACAGTCTTTGTCCTCTTGGTACCAAAGTCACCTCCTTCATTTTCATTGCCTTCAATTCCTCTAACAGCTTTTATCTGGAGGATCTCAATGATAGAGAGTTTGTTGCTTAATTTTAGAGTTGTTTTTTTCCATTGTACATTACCAAAGTAATTATTAAAAGGCAAAATTGAAAAGATTTGACCCCCTCCCCTTGACACACCCAAATAAAGGTATCCAAAATGATTGTTAAATGCAAGCGAAAAGATGATTGACCTGGCCTCTATTAAATCACCAGATTTAATTTGATCTTGGAAGCTGAAGAAGTCTCTATCACCTTCATCTTGCATTGATGCCTTGCCATTCCATAAAATTTACTCTCTACTTTTCCTGGGCCAGACTCCAAGAGAACTAAGCATATCTTAATAATTTGGGTCAGAGCCACAGTGTAATTGCTCCAGGTCGGTATTATACCCTATCAGATTGGAGTGGAGAAATTATTATCAAAAATTTAAAAGAATGAGGTCAAGAGGTACAACTTGACTTTCGAAGTATCCTTAAGATGTATGTATAACCAAAATGACTTTTTAAATTGAGGAATTAGGATTATTCTCTACTACAACAAAGCAAATGTGTTCAGTCAGTTTGTTATTGTACATTTATAGGAAACAATCTCACATTTGGTCAATTCCATGATCACATGCTAATAAAAATGATATAAATAGTTTGGTAACTCACCCTATGCTACTAAAATGTAAGTAACTCAAGATGGCTCAGCTATGCTATTCTCATTTCATTTTATCACTAGGGACTCGATTCTTCTTAGTTAACATTGTGTGCTGCCAGTTGATACTTGCCTAAATAGTTCCTTCATTCTCAGAACATTATAGTTACTTTTTCAGGCTTCAAATATTTCCAACTAATTCTAGAAATACGTGAGGTACGCCTGAAACTCTGACAGCTGTAGCTTAGACCGAAAATAGTCGGGCCTGCTCAAGGAGACACATTGAGCAAACACAACCAGGAGTTTGAAGCTGACAGCTGAACAGGCATCTATAAGAAAATGCCAGGTGCTCGGTTGATCCAGCTAGTGATGAGAACAGACAGATTCCATTTCTAGAAATAGCACAGAGGATGCTGATAAGTCATGGGATATATGCTATGGCACAAATCTTCCCTTCCATTTTCTGGGGAGCTTGAGGTTATCTCAGGAACCTCAAACTTGCTCTGAAAAGTAACATGTCAAATAAATGATCTTTGACATTGACTTGTTGAAGCCCTATTCTTTTCTTTTCTTTTTTTTTTTTAAAGGAATTTATTTATTATTAAATTAGTCTTTTTTTTTTTTTTTTTTTTTTTTTTTTGCAGTTTTTGGCCGGGGCTGAGTTTGAACCTGCCACCTCTGGCATATGGGGCCAGTGCCCTACTCCTTTGAGCCACAGGCGCCACCCAGCCCTATTATTTTCAAGTCACTTTTGCTAGGTACTTTTTTTTGGGGGGGGATTAGAATAAAAAAAAAAAAAAAAAAAGGGTTAAGACACAGTCTCTACTCACACAGAGTTTTTCTTGTTGTTTTGTTTTGTTTGAGACAGAGTCTTACTATGTCACCCTTGGTAGAGTGCTGTGGCGTCATAGATTATAGCAACCTCAAACTCTTGGGCTTAAGCAATTCTCTTGCCTTAGCCTTCCAAGTAGCTGGGACCATAGGCGCCTGCCACAATGCTTGGCTATTTTGTTGTTGCTGTAGTTGTCATTGTTATTCAGCAGGCCTGGGCCAGGTTCAAACCCGCCAGCCCTGGTGTATGTGGCCAGCGCTCCAATCATTGAACTGCGGGCGCCAAGCCTCACACAGAGTTTTTCACACCAGTTGGGGAAACAAGACAAGTTATGGTGGCAAAGTCCTGTCTTAACAAAGGACTAGGTTCCTGGTAAGAAAAAAAAAAAAAAAAACTCAGGAGTGGCGCCTGTGGCTCAGTGAGTAGGGTGCTGGCCCCATATCCTGACGGTGGCGGGTTCAAACCCGGCCCCAGCCAAACTGCAACAAAAAAATAGCCGGGCATTGTGGAGGGTGCCTGTAGTCCCAGCTACCCAGTTGGCTGAGGCAAGAGAATCACCTAAGCCCAAGAGCTGGAGGTTGCTGTGAGCTGTGACATCACGGCACTTTACCAAGGGTGACAAAGTAAGACTCTGTCTCTAAAATAAATAAATAAATAAATAACAGAATGCCCCTCAAAAATTCCTTTGAGAGGTGCTACATTGGAGACAGACATATCATTTTCTAAGAAGCCAAACACAGGAGTTCCTTTTCCCTCCAATGTTATACCAGATCATTCTTTCTTTAGTTTAGAGCCAAGTCAATTGGCTTGAATTTGGGGGCTATGTTGATTTTTTTTTTTTTTTTTTTTGAGATGGAGTCTCACTATGTGGCCCTCGGTAGAGTGCTGCGGCATCACAGCTCACAGCAACCTCCAACTCTTGGGCTTAAGTGATTCTCTTGCCTCAGCCTCCCGAGTAGTATGTTGAATTTTTAAAAGCACCTTTATTTAAGCATGAGAATCACACCAGGAGAGCTCACAGGAACTAATGCTATCTGAAGGAATATCAGATGCACATCTCCCCACTCAAGTTAATTCCGGGGCAAAACTTGTTGAGTGAGATAGCAGTTAGAATTGCCCGTACAATTTTCAATAGCACACGCATGCGCTCGCGTGCTCGCTTTCTTACTCTTGTGTGCGCGCGCCCTCTGTCTCTTTCTTTCTGTATATCAACTGATTCCTATAAGAATAGTATGCTTATAATGTGCCTCCTCATAACCATTTAATAAGACAGGACAGACCATGTAAAGGTGGGCTCCACCATTTCCTGATTGTGTAACCTTGGCCAAGTGAACTCCTCCAAGCCTTATCCATAAAATAAGGATATAACTGCATCTCCCTTGCAGGATGGTTCTGTGGCTCAAATGCAATGATGCTTGCAAAATGCTTAGCCTAGTCCCTGGTAACATAAAGGCCTCAATAATTGTTAACTATTACAGCAACTGGCTTCTACATGGTGTGCCAAACCAAAGAGACACACCTTACGTGTTGTAGAAATTCAGGGCAGGGAGACATACACAACTGAATAGTGTGTTGGCAGGGAGGCTTTCATGGGTGGAGTGATTTTTTTGAACTTGATGAGGAATGGGTAACACTGGAAAGTTGGTAGGAGGAGAGGAGTGAAGGTGGAGGCATGGAGGAAGACATGGACGTAGGGATGTTCAAGAGACCAGGAGACCTGGGAGTGGGTGACAGAACCTGTGGAGAACATTAAGAGATGCTGTTGGAGAGGGAAGGCAGGGCCATAGGACTGGAGGCCTTGCATGCCAGGCTGTGATGCTGGGGGTGGTAAGGAATTGTTTGAGATTTTTCACTGGAGGGTGTTAGGATAATAAAATCTATTTAGTATACGTTCCAAATTTAGTTCATCTGGCAAAGTTTAGCTTATGTTCACTTCCTACCAGAAGCTTTACTGGACCATGTCCCCCTCCTATATGTCAGTCTTCCTTTTTCAAACATTGTTGACACTGATTGCTCTCCTTCCCACCCCAATAATTTTGCCCATAACTTTCTGTTCTACCACCTTGTCTTGGGAACTAAATGGCTCCTCTCTCTGTCTCTCTCTGTCGCTCTGTGTGTCTCTCTCTCTCTCTCTATGTGTGTGTGTGTGTGTCTCACACAGAGAGAAAGAGAAAGATCTTTTTCTCTGAAGATGGGGCCCTGCCTTTCACTTCCTCTGTCCACTGCACAGAACTTAGCACATTGTGGGCCCTGAAGGAATTATTTGTGAATTAACTCGGTGATTGATTATGGACACGCCTAACTGGAACACAAAAAACAAAGTGTCCCTTAGACAGGACGAGTGCCTGCTCTGTGAGGAAAGTAGTAAAAGAAAAAGAAAAGTGGACAAAGTTTCATATCATGGGCTCATTCTTGAAGCCCTAGAGTCAATTTTTTGGAACATTTTCCTGACTGTCCTTGCCTAAGTTAGCCGGGGACCTGCCAAGCTAAACAAAGGCTGCTGGCTGGGCTAACTGGTGTAATGGCTGCAGGAAATGGAGGGCTGGCCAGGAAGAGATGCCCCGAATGTGGCCCTGTGGGGGAGACCAGCTTCCTCAGAGCCCAGAGAAGGAAGAGAAACAGCCTCTATCTTTAATCACAGATATTTAAGAAACAGGCTCTGCTGAGAGCAGCCATCTCTGGGGACGTGGGGGTAGGGTGGGGGGAGACAGTCTTTGCTAAGGAAACTTTTTCTAACCTGAGGTCAAGCGCAGGAGTTAAACTTTGAAGGGACTGGGACGGAAAGCTTGGGTATAAAATGAAAGGAGAGAGCCTATGACACTCCGGGTTCTGAAGGACATTTCCATGCCTCTTATTGTCCATCTTCCCGAACACTCATCAGATGAAGTAACCCATCTGTGCCAGATCTCCATTTGTCCATTGTGGAACCTCTATACCTGGATATTATCCCAGTTCACCAAAGCCTCCAAGTGCATGAACAGAAAAAGCCACTTGAAACGGGTTCTGGTTAGGACTTGTCCCCTTCCTCATTTCAAAGTGATGTCATTGCTGGCAGTTCAGAACCCTGCTACCTGCCACCCTCTCTGGACCCCCAGGATGCTTTCTAGATTCCCAGCAGAAACTCTTTCTGGAGCTCCAAAATGCCCCCTTCTTAGGTCCCCACTAATCAGTCCTATCCCTCAGCCCACCCTTCTCATCTAGCTGTTAGG
This sequence comes from Loris lydekkerianus, assembly GCA_963574355.1. Taxonomy (NCBI): domain Eukaryota; kingdom Metazoa; phylum Chordata; class Mammalia; order Primates; family Lorisidae; genus Loris; species Loris lydekkerianus. Next base: position 13,737 of record CAUYPK010103473.1, read on the forward strand.
GAGAAAGCATTCTGATTTAAGTAATGCACACTAAGGTGTAAGTGAGGTCATACATGAACTTGCCCAGGTGTGTTTGCATTTCCAGAAGGGCCATCCTAAAGAACAGAATTCTAAACAAATTTCCAGAGTTATTTTGGGGCGTTGTGTGATGAGACAAGTCTTATTGGGCCAACTCAAATATACCACATGGGTAACCGCCTCAACCACGTCTAATGTTGTTCCCTTCTCTTGGAATGTTCTGGCCTCTCTTGTTTCTCCCTCCAAATCCTTTCCTTCAGGGCTCAGCTCAAGTCTTACCCGTGAAGCCTGCCCAGCGTGCACCTGGCTTGAATTCCTGCCCCACTCAGAAGTCACTGCTCCTCATTTGTTCCATCTGGGTTAGTTCGGTTTCCTCAAGCAGATTCTGAGCTCTGTGAGAGCAGGAATCATGTTTTAAACTTCTTTTTGATCTTCTGCAGCTCTTGCCATGATGCTGGCCTCGTATGGTGTATACAAGTTTTCATAGTACCAGGTATTGCTCTTGCACGTATATCCGATTTGAGTCACAGCAGCCCTGCAAGCAGGGTGTTGTTACTCACATTTTACAGAGGAACTTGTTGGGGCAGGGGAAACACTGCTCAAAAGGAAGACATTAAAGTCTTATCTCCCTTTTATTTCTGGAAATTCTCAACTTGTCAGTCAATATGACACTATATTTTTGAATTTGACCTTTGTGCCCAGTACTGTGCTATTAAAAATGTGAAAAAACACATAGACCTAGAGCCATGCCTTCAAGTAGCCAGAAGGCAATGCCCCCTAAACCTGGTTGACCAGGAGCTTATTAACACACAGGCTCCTAGACCATCTCCAGAGATTCTGACTCAGTAGGTCTGGGATAATATCCAGGTGTTTTCTCAAAGTCAACTAGGAATTCTGATCAGAGGTATGACATGCTGAAAGTCAAGATTATAGGAAGATTAATCCGCCAGTGGCCAGCAGGAAAGATAGAATGAAACCAGACTGGTAAGTGGGATCTTCTAGGAATCCAGCCATGGTGTGACAAGGACCAAAACTGGGATAGTCGGAGTGGGAATAAAGAGGCAAAGGTAAACCAAAGGCTAATACAAAGGCAAAGGCAAGTCAAAGGCAGAACAACCAGGACTGAGTCATCCATGAAAGAACACATGAAGGGAAGAGGGGAATCTAGGCTGACTCCAAGGTTTCTAGGCCCGGATGCTGAGGTCATGGTAGTGCCCTCAACTGAAATGAAAAACATGGGAAGAGGAGATGGTTTGGGGCAAAGGTGAAACATTTGGTTTTGGACATAAGAAGTTGGAGGTGGTGGTAGAACATTCGAGTAGAGATAGTTCCAAGTAGCTTGAAATAATGAGACTGGAACTTGGGTTATAGGTTAGAGGCCATTAAACTGTCATTTTAAGTATGGACACTTTACACAAGGATGGTGTTCCAGTGATATACTCATTTTTATTTAGTGTCCATTTAAAAGACATATTGTTTTCATAAAAAAAAGTTGTGGTGTAAGACTTTGAACGCAAGGGAGCAAGCATTTAAGTGCCTTCAAAGCCAGAAAACATCAAGGAAAGGGTGGGAATGGCCCAAGTGAGTAATTATAAATTTTCTCTTCTAGAAAGAAAAGAGAGAAAAACCATGGTGTAATTTCCAGTCGTCCTTTCTTGGAGTGCTAACACATAGAAGGATTTAGTGTCCTTGTTACCCAATGCAACTTTTCAAAGGACTGCTGGATGAGTATTTAGTAATGAACCTTTGGAAACACCTTGTATAGACTCCAGCTCCTCTGCAATTAATGTAGTATGGCAGCTGCCTGAATGATTTATATCAGGACATCGTGTAACACTACATAATTCGACAAAGTGAGAATGGGAGGTTTGACAATATTTGCTGTGTTGTCTGCTGCATACTAGCTTAGTGAATGAAAGGGTATCTTCCTTGAGCTTGACTGACAAAACTCATGGACTTGCCAAACCCCCCAGCAAGTCATCTCTGATCTCTATGAGCCAAACTGCTAGAAACTGAGTTGGGGCAAACAGCATGTTTAGCAGAGTTTCTGGTATGCTCTGAGAGAGACCAAGAGGGAATATGATTTACTCTGGACACATTCACAGAGGGAAGGACTGTGGGAGCCTTTTCTTCCAAATCTGTCTTCTGAAATCTGAGCTGGTTATCAGGGAAACATGTGAAGTTTCTCTTTTAGCCCATGCACCTCTCTCTCCCTGTCTTCCCTCTCCTCACAACTCATTTTAAAGCCTACTGGCTTACCCCTAAGTTCCCAGAGCTATCACAGCTCCAGGTCCCACACTGTGAGGCCTCACTGAAATCAATCATGACTGTTGTGTACTGAGAATTCACAACACACCAGATGTTGTGATAGGTCTTCTGTATGTGTTATCTCAGACCTCAAACAAACTTATGAGGTAAGTACTGTTCTTCCCCTCAATGTACAGATTTTAAAAAAGAAACTGAGGTTTAAAGTAGATTCTACTAAGGCATGAATTCAAGTCCAGTGTTCTTTCCACTACATCACCCTTCATCATAGAATGACAGGAAGGAGAGGAGCATAACCTAGCCAGCCAAAGCAGCCAGGTCAACCCAAGCAACCAGCAAACTCTCGCATCATTTTTAAGCAGAAAATTTATCCCCCAAGGCAGACTCCACTGATGGCCTAAAGGAGCAGGAAAGATGTTTCCTACCCTAGACATGAATAAGGAGAGAATTTTGTTTTGACAAGTTTAAAGTCACTCTTTTGATACTTACAATTTAGAAAACTATAACACATTTTCCTTGGGCATTTCCAATGATTTTCAGTTTGCACTTTGATTTTGTCCAGCCTCTGCCATGACTGATCTGTGCCAGAACCCTGATGCCAATATCCCTTTCCTACTCTCTTTCTGTTGATACATTGGTCCTAAGAGTGGCACAAGACTTGAGGGGCAATGGGAAGCTTTATGACTTGCACTTATCTCCTGTTGTGTTGCAAGCCCAACCAAAGGGTAGACTATCGTCTCTTCTTGAATTATCACCTAATTCCTTATGGGGGTTAGTTTATCCCATGGGTTTCTAAGATGAAGGCTAAGAACCATGATTCTTAGTTATATTAGAAGATAAAACAGACAAGGAACAAGCTATAGTTGGAGTCTAGAAGGGGGCAACCAAGAGAAGCGTGGGCTTCCCAAATTCATCAAGGCTCAGCACTGGCCCTGAACATATGACTATGTGTATAGCTGACCAGTTCAGAGCTTCCACTAAGCTCCATTGTTCTGCTTATGATTCACGAGAGATTGAGGGTGATCTGAGAAAAATTATAATAATAAAAGTGCTGTCCTACCTTGGGGAAGCTGACAGTAGTCAGTAACTCTCAGCAAGGGCTGGGTTTCAAGGTTTCTGTCCATCAGTGGACAGAACTCAGACTGGACACTTCACACTCTGTTTCTTAGTCCTGCCTGTGCCAAACAACAGGACGGCTGGCTGAGATGAAGGAGGGTGTCTAGCCAGAGAAAGGCATTTTTATTTGTTTATTAACTTTTCTTTTTCTTTTTTTAGAGACAGAGTCTCATTTTGTCACCCTCAGTAGAGTGATATGGTGTCACAGCTCACAGCAACCTCCAGCTCTTGGGCTTAGACGATTCTCTTGCCTCAGCCTCCTGAGTAGCTGGGACTATAGGCGCCCACCACAACACCTGGCTATTTTCTTTTTTTGTTGCAGTTTGGTCGGGGCTGGGTTCGAACCCCCCACCCTTGGTATATGGGGCCGGCGCCCTAGTCACTGAGCCACAGGCACCACCCTGTTTATTAACTTTTCTTTCTTTTTTTAATTAATTTTAAGTCATAGCTGTGTATATTAATGCGATCATGGGGCACCATACATTGGTTTTATAAACAGTTTGACACATTTTCATCACACTGGTTAATATAGCCTTCCTGGCATTTTCTTAGTTATTATGTTAAGACAGCCCTCTTTGGTATATACTGGGTTTGTCATTGTAGCCTAAAAGAGATATTCTTGGTCACCAACTTTCCCGTCTTCAAACCATAGAACAACAGAACTAAAAGAGAATTCCAAACTCCTCTCCTCTCACCCTTCATTGCATAAATAGGGGACGGAGAGGCACAGATTAGGAGATGGATTTACACAAAGTCATACAGTGATTTTGTTGTGGGCTACAACCCAGATACCCTGATTCCTGGATATCATCATCTTCCACTCACCAACAGTAGAGATGGGCTCTTTGTTTATGTGCATTTCAGATTCTAAAGTATTCATCTCTCTGGTTTTTAGGACTCGTTTGGTAATCCAGGGCTGTTTGGATAGTGCCTAAGTGTCATCCTAGGTTGTGCTCCCCAGATCAGCTGCAATCTGGGCCAGGATGGAGCATTGCCACAGAGTCAGTCCTCTCTGGCCTCTGCACTGCGGATAAAGGAAAATGAATGTCTCTGTCTTCTGTCTGAGGCTCTCAGATTGCTGAACAGATGTCTGTCTCAAAATGGCTCCTTAGATACTGGACAGGGAAAAATATCAGTTACAAGCCCCGATAATCTTTTAGAGTGTGAAAGAACCGTTGTTGCTTAGCTCCAGCTCCCCCACAAGACCAAATGCACAAAATATTGAATTTTACTTTTAATAGTAGAGGTATATAGAATCCTGTGACTTGAAACAGCCTTGTGAGCCTTTTGTTTGGAAAATTGGCTTTTAAACCCAAACTTGAGCTCCTCTCAGGAGCCCTTACCTTTTCTTCCACCAAGTGTTAGACTCCAGGTGGTATTTTTTTTTTTTCCATTGACAAGAAATAATATTTCCCCAGTACTGACCCCCAAAAAGGAAGGATGCTATTTTGTCCAACCTTCTGTATTACACATACTTGCACTTCACCCCCCTTACCCACTGGCCTGCGGCCCATCGTAGGCACTATTTTTAGAGCTAACCTAAGCAAAAGAACAGTGGCATGGGGGTGAGGAATTTGAGAAGGGATTCCTATGTATCTGACGCTAGACTCAGCTCCTGTTTCACTCTAAGCCTCAGCCCAGTCAAAGTAATGATCTTCTGTTGCCACCTAATGCTACAGATGTCTAGTTCCTGTTGGATCCACTTTCAACAACTCAAATATAGCAGGGGACACAAGTTGGAACTTGTTCTTCAGGAAGGGCACATGACACATGGCCACTCACTCAGCAAGGCCAAAGTTACTCCTTTCTGGAGAACAATAGCTACTCTTTTGAGGCCCTCAGGAGGGGCTAGACAGCCTTCCAAGACAGGGGGACTGCCATTTATTCTCTACCATCACCTTTCCCCATCAATAGAGAAACTTGGAGTAAGGCTGTCCTTTCCTGCATAGTCCAAGTCGGTGATGGCACTGTGTCCACACTAGGGAATTTGGGGGGTATGCCTATGGCCAGATTTAGACAAAACTGAAATAGATGACTGTCTACACATTCTGCTGCAATGGATGTCCAGTAGGTCTGTAATTTTTCTCCTCTGTAGCCATTATGCTGTCAGAAATCCTAGACCAGATGTGTCACTTACAGAGACCACCATTCCCTTCTAAGGAAAACCGCATGGCCCACAGTCCCTTGCTAAAGAAAACAACCCTAGACTATTAAGGATGGAGTGGTGACTTCTTAGGTCACAGATTGACACCTGACCCAAGGACAGTCAATCCATCAACTGATGGATGACCTTTGTCACCTAGCAAGAAAAACTCTACTTAATAGGGCAATGGGGATTAGCTAGGATACATGACCTGTCATTCTAGGCTGTAAGCAGGAAAATATCGAGATTTTCAGTTTATTGGTAGCAGAAGTATAAATGAGAAGACACTAAATCAAAGAAGAGCTGAGCTAGACTTTTTCTTTTAAATGGCAGGTTGTTCAATAATATTCTCGCTATTGAGGAGATAAGATTCAATCTCTAGAACCCTGGTTGCTGAATGATGTCAATTCCTAAAGTCCTATAGAAGTTTTAGAGGGATATTAATTTCCCTTCATGTAGTTGAGGGTCAGGCTAAACTATACGAGAGGAGTTTTTCTGTTGCAGGTGATGGGGAGAAATTCTTAGCACCAGGTAGGCTCTTTTCCTTAGAGCGTTCTTGAGACTGTTGATAAAGACATGTCATATAGAAGTCCCATCCTCAATCCTCTTCTCCCATTCTACCTCTATGCCCATGTCTAGTCCAAGATTGATCATCATTTGATGTTTACAGCTTCCTATCAAGATCACAAGGAGATCACCCTTTCTCCTTCTGACTGGGCACGCCAACCCAGGCCAGGCCAGCCAGACAGTGTGCAAGGGGCTTCTGCAACCTTTCCTGAATGGCTATCCCAGCCTAATTTTTTTTCCTTTAGATCCAGGTAAACATGATTTCAGACGCCCAACTCAATTTTCAGGCCTTATTCATGGTACCCACACAGACTGATGTTGATACAAAGTGAGGTTGGGCAAAAAGCCAGTGTTGATTTTGTGGCAGCTCCAGAAGCAGAAGGCCTTTCATGGAAGAATAAGGCCTTCCAAGCCTCTTGCCACAATAGCTAGTGTGGATGGTTTCACAGGATTTTTCAAGCCACACAGACACTCCATGTTTGGGCTCAGTGTTACGGATGAGACTCTGGAAGAACCCTATTCCCAACTTTACCAAAAGCCAGCCCCATCATCTGTTTTCAATCTGAGCTGAATTAGCCTGTGATGGGAAGCAGAGAAAGATAAATGATACAGGCCACTGTTTGCAAACCTCTGGCAATCTGTGGTGGAAAAGATTTGTGACACTCAGATCTTTGTGCCATCATGCAGTGAGAGCCAAGTAGAAGCTCTTCTAACAGATGAACCCAGATTCTGATCTCCTTTGAGTAGGTCCATCTGAATTAGTTTGTAAAATTTACTTCTACATTTTTGCCATTAACAATGGAGGTGAATAGGCTCATGATGATGGAGAAAGCGTACCCTAGCAAATATCTCTAAGATCTCTGCTGATGGAGGTAGAAGTGGCTATGGGAGGTGTGAGATGTTTCCAGGGCCCATTGGACTAAGCCAAATCTCATTTTATTTTTCAACCCATACCCAAAACATAAATTTTGTAGTTTCAATCACTGAAAAAAATGAAAACTTTGTGGCTATATACCCCTTGGTTTTTCTTTGTGTAATGAGACCGCATGGAAAATTCTGGAGATAGAGGGAAGGATGAAGAAAGCATTGAAATAGAACAAATAAATCACACATGAAATATTACACATATTTCTTGGGCTTATCAATACCACTTGTGAGCTAGACAAGGATGAAATGACATCTTAGTTTCATGATTGAAGAGTTCATGTGCTCTTTTATTTATTACTACTTACTACTGAGTTTGGCTTTTAGGGATACTTCTCCTAGGCCATCTGGTTAGCTTACATCCTCTAGTCAAGAGCAGATAGGGAGATACTTGAGTCACCTATGGCAAGACCAGGATCTAATAACTCTGAGCAAGAGAGGAGAAGCTATTTGGCCAAAGGGCCCTTCCCTCCCCTTGAGTCTCACAGGACCCACCTGACTTTTCTTGCTTCTCTGACTGTGCCAGCAGCCCAGGCTCCATGCCCCATCCATCTGCCCTCTAAAGAGTGTCATTTGTCAAAGACTCTGTTCTCCAAAGTACCTGCTACCAGATAAATTAAGTCTGGTTTAATTATAGAAGTACAGAACATCTGAGTCACAAAGGGCCTTTAAAATCACCTTGCCCAGAAGATGCCAATGAATAAACATAGACGGAATCATAGAATTAAAATGTCTCCATTTTGCAATGATCATCTTTTTTTTTTTGAGACAGAGTCCCACTATGTTGCCCTCAGTAGAGTGCTGTGGCGTCACAGCTCACAGCAACCTCAAACTCTTGGGCTTAAGCAATTCTCTCACCTCAGCCTTCCAAATAGCCTCCACAACGCCCAGCTATTTTTTTGTTGCAGTTGTCATTGTTATTTCCCCTGGCCTGGACTGGGTTCAAACCCTCCAACTTCCGTGTATGTGGCTGGTGCCATAACCACTGTGCTACAGGAGCCGAGCCTGCAACCATCATCTTAATAATGGATTTAGACGTCACTCATCAATGTATGCTAAAACTATACGGTGCGAGGCTACGTTAGTTTGATTTCTTGGTTTTCATGGTATCTACCCAGTTTTTCCATTATTTCAAAGTATCTTTCGCCCCTTTGAAATCGCAAACTTAATGATAATAATAATCCAATAATGGAGTAAACTTACACAATGCATCTCCTGATACGATGCAGTAATGAGAACACAAGATCATTTGTGCAGTATAGAGCTGGGGGGAAAGCACCTCATCATACAAATAGGGAAACATATTCAACAAGGGGAAGAAACTGAGTCAAAAACTGAGAGTAGAATCTGTTTCCCATGGCCTCTTGGTGCACCACCTAGTTCCATGATGATGATGTTGTTGATGATGTTGCATTCATTTTTTTAACCAATATTTTTTGAGTTTCTACTATGTGCCTGAGGTAGTTCACTTGGCACTCAGGAGTCGGTGAATAAAACAAAAGATCTTTGCCTTCATAGAGTTTATATCATCTTCATTTTATTTCATTTTTACTTCCTTTATCCCTCGCTTTATCATTGCTATTTCATTGTATTCACTTTATAAATGTGTGGTCCTTTGTGGTAAAAAGACACCTAATTAGATATACCCCTAGGACCTGGATCAGCATAAATAGGTGTTATTTTGAATTAATGAATGTGTGTGTGCACCTTGTGACTGTGTGGATAATGCCACTCCACTTCTACACCTTAGCGCAATCTGTCCCCTCCGCTTGGAACAGCATCCCCACTTCTCTCTCATTAGACTTTAAGGTAGACTCATTTCCTCAATAATGGCTTCCCAAGAGGACCTCCTTCACTTAACAACCAAACCATTTACCCCTCATTTGATTCTCATCACACACAGGATTGTGACAGCTTGGGGATTGTAGGTTGGTTATTGAACTCTCTTAATGGCCACTGACAATTTGGGTAGGTTCCTCCTCGGTGAAATAATTTCCAGTTTCCCAGGAGCCCTGTGAAAACAAGGATGCCCTAACAAAAGAGCAGCTAATACAAATTTAGGCTCTGAGAAAACAGAAGCACCCTCTGCCCCTTCTCTGATGAAGACCTTTGGCATGCAGAGTCTTCCTGGCCTGGTCACATGAGTCTGATCACATTTCTATCCCCAGCTAGCCCCACATGATTCTGGGCAAGTCTTAGGCCTTTGAAATTCAGTGTGCTCACCTGTATAATTAAGGGGTTGGTCTCTGGGCACTGGGATCCTTTGCAGTTTTCTTTTTTTTTTCTTTTTTTTTTTTTTTTTTACTGTTGGGGGTTCATTGAGGGTACAAAGAACCAGGTTACATTGATTGCCTTTGTTAGGTAAAATCCCTCTTATAATTGTGTCCTGCCCCCAAAAGGTGTGTCACACACTGTGTCCCCAACCCTGCTCCCCGCAGTTTTCTATTAGGCTTGGTTCTTCCTGACTTCAGGAAGGGAGGAAATAGCCAAATGGCCTCTGCACCAACATGCCTGGCCTGCCTCTAATTAAAAGTACAGTGCATAGACACTGGGATATTGGCCTTCATTAAGATGGCCAAAAGAAAAGTCTACAGTCACAGCCAATGTACCACATAGAGAACTGATTTTCCAAACCCTGAGCTGGGTAATTTTCTCAAGAGGCCACATGCAAGTGATGTAGGGATAGGGGAAAGAAGATGTTTTCTTTTTTTCTTTTTTTAAAGAATGTTTGCTCCCACAGAAGCCCTTTCAAAGACCCTCTTCTCCTTTTCCTTCCCCTCACTGCTCAATAGCTCCAGGGCTTGTTGGCATGTGATGTGACAGCCAGTATGATGGGACAGCCAAGATAGTGTGCTCTGGGATCAGGCAGACCTGGGCCTTAGTCTCACTGCTGTCATTCACTGTGTAAACTTAGCCAATTTGCTTCAATTCTGATCCTTAGTTTCCTCACCTGGAAAAGGGAATGTGTTCTGTCTCACAGGGTCATCAGCACAATTAAATGAAGGGATGAATGCAAAGCACTTACAACAGTACCTGCACTTGTAGGTACTTTGTCATCTTAGGAGAAAAATGCCCAAATAACAGTATTGAGACACATGAGTACCCGTATCCTTCTGGGTATTTAGGGTGGTAGCCTGTTGTAAATTGGGGCTGTCCTAGAAAATTTAGTGTCAGCCTAGGAAGTAGCTGGTATTCTGCTCTTTGCCAGCTAGTCCTGAAGACTTTGCCCAGGGGCTTGACCAAATGGGGATGTACCTGTCCTTGGGGGAAAGAACAGACATCTGTTGACTCCAAAGCCCAGCAGGAAGCTCAGAGAGCAACTAATGCAATCAACCTCTTTCCCACCTTCACTGGCAGCCACCCAAAGGGCCCCGAAACTCAGAAAAAGGAAGTGAATTGCTCAAGGTCACACAATAAACTGGTACAGAATTGGTTCCAGCTCTTGATCTTTTTTGTTTCTTTTATAAATAAGAGTTGAGAAAGAAAAACATGTGCAGCACAGAACAGGTACACATATGTATCTATATTTATCTCCAGGAGACTTAAGCTAGTCCCTATATACTAGGGTTTCTCAACCTCAGCGCCATTGATATTTTGAGCCAGATAATTCTTTGCTGTGGGTACTTTCCTGTTTCCCCAAATTGCATTGTAAATGTTTAGCACCACCCCTGGCCTCTATCCACTAGAAGCCAGTAGCACCTTCCCTAGTTCTAACCACCGACAATGTCTCCATTGTGGGTATGAAGGGGGTGCAAAATCGCAGGTCATGACCACCGCTGAGTAGGAAGAGCACTGTAAACGCAGCTTCCTCTTTAGCCCTCTTCCACATCTTAGCTGTCCTATCTCTGACGGTGATGCCATTCACCCCATGGGCAATGACTCCCAAATGGGTATCTTTAGCTTTGACTACTCCTACCCATTCCACAGCCTATTCAACAGCTCTCTTACATATATTATAGGTGTCTCAGAGAATATGTCCAGCACTGAATTCCTGATCCTTATGTTTTTTTCTGTGAAACAGACTCACTCAGTTGCCCCAGCTACAGTGCCATGGCATCAGCCTAGCTCACAGCAACCTCAAATTCCTGGGTTTGAGCAATCTTCCTCCCTCAGCCTCTGGAGTAGCTGGGACTACAGATGCCTGCCATGATGTCCAGCTGATTTTTCTGTTTTTAGTAGAGATGAGGTCTTGCTCTTGCTCAGGCTAGTCTTAAACTCCTGAGCTCAAAGGATCCTCCCACCTTAGCCTCCCAGAGTGCTAGGATTACAGGCAAGAGGCATCGCGCTTGGCTGAACTCCTGATTCTTGATTCTACCCTTTCCCCAATTCATTCTTGCCCTTATTCATTCATTCTTGCATTAGACAATACCACATACTGTGTTCATTTCTTGTGGCTGCTGTTACAAATTGCCAACAACTTGGTATGAGTTAAATCACAGAAATTTGTTCTCTCAATTTCTGGAGGCCACAAGTCCCAAATAATCAAGGTGTCAGGAGGGCCATGCTCCCCTCCAAAGGCTCGAGCAGAGAATCTTGGTTTGTAGCTGCATAATTCTGATCTCTGCCTCTGTCTTCACATGGTCTTTTCCCTCTTTCCCTGTGTCTCTTATAAAGACACCTATCTTTGGATTTAGGGCCCACACATACAATCTAGGGTGACCTCATCTCAAATTTTTTAACTTGATTACACCTGCAATGACCCTTTCTCCAAGTAAGGTCACATTCACAGGTTCTTGCAGTTGGGACATGGATGTATCTTTTGGGGCCATTGTTCAACCCACCAGTGCTAAGGACACAGTGGAGAACAAAGCAAAGTCCCCGAGCTCACAGAAATTACATGATACTATAGGGCAGTGTTTTTCTTTTCTTTTTCTTTTTTGTGCATTTTAGTAATGTCTTTTACTAAAACTATTCTTTCTTTGAGTATTTTTGTACTTTTTCAAATTAATATGAAGGTACACAGGGCAGTGTTTTTCAACCATTTTTTATGTTACAGAGCACTTAAATCTATAGTTAAACTTCCATGACACACTTAAATTATGTTGATCAAAAAGAAAGAGTTGAAAAAGGATATACCTACTGTGCTTTGAACTTCTTTTGGAAATAGTTGAATTGGCTCGGCGCCTGTAGCTCAAGCAGCTAAGGTGCCAGCCACATACACCAGAGCTGGCAGGTTTAAATCTAGCCTGGACCTGCCAAACAACAATGACAACTACGACCAAAAATAAAAAAAATAGCCAGGTCTTGTGGCATATGCCTGTAGTCCCAGCTACTTGGGAGGCTGAGGCAAGAGTCTCTCTTAAGCCCAGGAGTTGGAGGTTGCTGTGAGTTGTGATGCCACAGAACTCTACCTAGGGTGATAGCTTGAGACTCTGTCTCAGAAAAAAAGAAAGAAAGAAAATAATTGAATTAATGTTGCTTAAAAATGTTGCCAGCACACCTAAGATCCTCTCACGGCACACCAATGTGCGGTGGAACACCAATGTGCAGTGGCACACAGGTTGCAAATCACTGCTATAGGGCAATAGATAATAAATAGATAACTATAAAATATAAAACATCAGGGAGGGATAAGTGTTAGGAAGAAAAAAAGGAAGCAGGATAAGACAATAGAAAATAGCAGGGGCTTCCACTTTCAATGGGTGCTGGGAAAGCCTCCCGGAAGAGGTGACATTCAAGTAGAGAACTGAGGCACAGGAGCCAGGCGTGGGGAAGTTGAGGAAAAGTGTTAGAGGAAAGGGAACAGTAAGTGTAAAGACCTTTTGAAAGGATTATTGTTGGCGTGTTTGAGAAAAAGCAAGGAGACCAGAGTTTGCGTGTTGCGTAGGGAGTCACCAGGAGAGTGGCAGGGCATGAATTTGGAGAGGTTAACAGGAACTAGAACACAGGGAATTGTGGGCCACAGAAAGGGCTTTGCTTTTATTCTGAGTGTGATGAGAGCCATTAGACTGGGGCTAGAGATTGGAAGACAGGGGCAACATGACCTGATTTGCGTTTTACAAAGATCAGCCTGGCTGCTATATGGAGAGTGAAGCGTAGCAGCAGGGCAGGTGTGCAGGCAGTGAGGCCAGCTGATGGAAGGGGGACGGACTAGTAACCATTCACCCACTTGTTCAGGCTCAAACCCTGGGAGTCATTCCTTATTCCTCTCTTTCCCTTATCCCTCACATCTAATTCATTGGCAAATCCTGTTGCTTTCACGTTCAAAATGTATCCAGAATCTGACTGCTTCCCATCACCTCTATCACTACCCCCTAGCCAGGGCGCTGTCATCTCTTGTCTGGACGACCACAATAACCTCCCAACTGGTACCCCTGCTTCAGTCTTTGCCTCCCTAGTCTATTCCCCAACATAGCAACCAAATCAATCTTATAAAAGCATATATTAGAACACACCGTCCCCTGGCTTAAAACCTGCAATGGCTTTCCAGTGCACTTAAAATAAAATCCAAGCAGTCTACTGTGGTCCTCAGTATGTGACTCCTACCTATCCCTTCAACTCAGTTCCCCACCTCTCTCAGCCTTGCTCACTACATTCCAGCTGTTCCAGCATTCTTCCCTGTTCCTCGAACCCTCCAGTTTGTTCCTAACTTGGGACCTTTGCACTAGCTATTCTTCTTGCTGGTAATGTAGGTTTTCTTAGCAGCTGTCACCTCTTCCGAGAGGCCTCCCTGATTATCCTCATGAAAGTAGGGCCCTAACAGTCACCTATTTTCTTTTATCTTCTTCACAGCATTTGTTATTCTCTGAAATTATATCAGGTATTTTTATTATGTATTTAGAGGGTGGCTTGTTCAATACCTATCTTTTCTTACTCGAAGGTAAGCTTCTTTTGAGGCAAGGCTTACATAGGACTTGTTCACTGATGTGTCCCCAGCATCTAGCACAGTACCAGGTACACAGTAGTGCCTTAGTTTGTCTTTGTCACATGAATAAACCTCTCTCCCAGTGAGTACATGGCTGGACAGGAGCTTAAGGACCATGCAAGTGGCTTGGCATCAGAATCACATGAAGGGCTTTTTAGAAAAATCTGTACTTTCAAGGCCCCTTCCGAACCAACTAAATCAAAATCTCCTGGGGCAAGGTCCAGAAATCTATACGTTGGACCAGATCAGTTTGTAACAAGCATTTATGTAGGACTTACCACTACTGTTCTAAGTATTTTACAAATAGTAACTCATTGTATACCCTCACAATAATCATGTTAACATTCCTATTTTACCAATGAGGAAACTGAGGCACAGGGAGACTTAGTAATTTTTCCCAAGGTCACCCAGGTAGGAAGTAGGAGAACAGGCAGTCCATCCTCTCAACCACTTTTCTTCGTATGCTGCCTCTTCACAGTAGATTCTGCCATCAGCTCTGTTTGGGACTCATAGATATATTTGCTCCCCTGATGACACTGAGGCCCAAACAAGACAATGGATCTCCTTAAAGCTACAATCAGGGGTAAGACAGATTTTGTGTCTTCCCATCTGATGAGCATTCCGTTCTGTCCGATCAGTCTGGGCTTTCTGAGGAGCAGGGCCCAGGAGCACGTAGCCTACATAAAAACTCAAGTCACCGGAGGTTCTCTAGAAATGTTTTTGCTGTTGGCACCGATTGTGAGGGGATGTTGGGGAATGCAGAAACATATCCTGGCATGGGGGTCTCTAACCATCTCTGCGGGGATACAAACTTAAAGTCAGAGCCCCTCTTCCAACCAAAGGCAGCTAGCAAAGCCACAGGCGAGGAAGCCTGCTGACTGATGCTGAGCTGGCTGAGGACGGGATGTAAGAGCAGCCTCTTCATACTGTCAGCAGAGAGAGCAGTATATGCCGTGGAGCTTATCTACTCCAGTCACAAAACGGGTGCCAGGCCTCGGCAGCCTCCACTTCCCCACCCCTGCCAGCCCCCACTGAGAGAACCAGGGGATGGCCCAGCCAGATGACATGCCTCAGTTACTCTCCAAGGAGGCCTTGGGCCAAAAAGGCTTTTCAATTTCCAGATGCTTTTTAATTAAAATAAAGGCTACTCTGTAACCTGACTTTGAATGGACAAAGTTTCCTTAGTAGCATGACTGTACAAGTTCACCCTTTTTCCATTACTTTTCATTGAGCAACTGAAGGTTTGTAACCAATAAATTATGACTTCAGTCACATGGCAGCAAGGGGCACAGAAGGGTTAAGTGACTTATGGAAGGTCACCCTGCTAGAAAAAGACTCCTTTGTTCCTGCCCCCCCTTTTGCTGGCGTGTACTCTACCTTTGGGGGGACAGAAAGAGGGCAAGGCTAGCCTGACAGCAACAGAGGGTTGAGCAACAATGTTGCGGCCTTGTCCATCTGGGGACTGAGGCTCTCCTTCTCTGCTCCAAGATGGATCTTGTGAGCTCACATTTTCTGTATTGTTTGCTCATGCTGTGAGTTCCAACTGTTCTTCTTTCCTCTGGGGACATAGGTGATGGGTGGGAGGCTACTTTTATTTCTATCTAGGCCACAGTTAGAGGAGATGTTTGGGGAGACCTATAGAGAGAGACAAGCAAACCATACCCACTTCTGTCTTGCATTTGCCTTGTCCAGAATTCTAGTGTAGTAAGGGAGAAAGAGGCCAGACAGCAGGATTGGGTTCTTCTCAGATGTGATAGCTTACTTTTTCTTCTTGATTATAAGCCAGCTGAGCCTTTAACAGAGTTCAGAGACAATGGGGCTGTCTATGGGCTCATAACAAAGCCCATTGATCCTAGATTCTAGAATTAGATGTGTTCTCAGGTGATGACCGATTCAGCTCCCCTGCCTCAGATGGAGAAGTGTAATTGTTCTTTACATACTATGCTTAGGGCGACTGAGGTCCAGATGGCTACATCATTTGTCTGAAGACTCTCCACTAACAATTGCGAAGAATGAAGAATGAGTATTCCCTTGATCATTTTTTTTTCCTCCCAGACATTCCCAAACTTCGGTCCTGTGGATCATTTCATGGGAGCACAGCCTTTTCCAAGTTCTCTTTTCCCCATTCTGCTAAAACATTGGGTCTGATCTTTGTTGCCAGCTATAAAGACTGAAGAAGAAGGATTGAGACACCATTGAGGGGACTCATTTTCAAGTTTTCCTGGAATGCTGCAAAATAGTTTCCTCCACAACTTGGAAGTACCAAGGCAGTTAGTGTGGTCTGTCTTGGGCCACATCTACATGAAACCAACATTGCCAGTTGGAAAGTGGAGAACTCAGTCAACCACTGTTTGAGAAGCTGTTGTTTATTTTTTTACAGTTGTAAATTACCCATTTCCATGCACCACAGATGCTTGTGGGGCTCACAGTGCATGCAATTGAAGTTATGGGATGAATGCTGTCATGGGTCTTTTCTCACATTGGCTTTCCTTTATTGGGTGTATGAGCTTTTCTTTTTTGGATCTATTGAAGATGCAGAAACATCCCAGCCCTCTACCCCAAATCTTCCACTTCGTTCGTGAATGGCTTTTTGAATGGGAGCTCTCTTAGCTTTGTAGATTAAAAATATCTCCATAGATCTGTTTCAAGCTTCCCAAGAGACTTTGAGGCAAGCGGCTGAGAAAATGAATTTTAGAATTTAGTGCTTGGGGTATTGTTCCACAGCATGTCATCCCAAAGCTAGTATTTCTGGGGAAGATCCATGATAGCAGGTCCCTTTGGGCAACTTGGATGTCCTCTCTTGGCATTAAACTTATGAAGTATCACAAAAGAGCCACGTCCTAAATGGCTCCACAGCAGGCTGTCGGGCTGAGATTTTGGTGTCCAAGGCAAGCATCCTGTGTTTCACCCCATAGGGAATTGTCGTAATCATATGCAACAGATGTATACCTTCAAAAAAGCGAAGGGTGGTAGGCTTTAGAAACATCCATCTGTTGAACATTTCCCCTTTCATCTGTGGGATAGATAAAAACTGTGTGAACAATGTTGTCCAGTCCCATACTAGTTT
The DNA here is from genome assembly GCA_963574355.1 of Loris lydekkerianus. Classification (NCBI taxonomy): domain Eukaryota; kingdom Metazoa; phylum Chordata; class Mammalia; order Primates; family Lorisidae; genus Loris; species Loris lydekkerianus. Next base: position 30,702 of record CAUYPK010103473.1, read on the forward strand.
ATAGCCACATTTTGTTCTTGTGAAGAAAAGAGTAAAGACAAGTGAGGGACATTTGAGGATTGGTCAGCAGTGCCAAGGTCAGGTCATAGGAAGCTCATTGGGCTCTCATTCTGGAATGCAGTTATGTTTGAGAACACGGCCAGCCCCATTCCTCCCTCTACAGATGGAGATCAAAAGACAGTGTCAGCCATACCATCCACAAATCTCTCTAGCATTTGACCCTCACCATCAATAAATCCCATCTCTCTACTAGGGAGGTGGCAATCTGAAACAGCTTTCTGAGGCCAGAGGGCTTGGGGATGGGGTGGGCTCTGCGTCCTATACCACTTCTCATTTTCGATCATTCGGTCTTCTAAATCTCTCCATTTATAAAAGTGTTTAAGACTAGGATGAGCCTTTCACATGACAGAGTTTCTAGGCTGAAAAGGAATGGCCACAGAATGATGGGCCATTCATTTCCTTCTTCACATCCTGTCACATAACGCCACTCTTATTTTCCCTCTCCTTCCTTCCTCGCTTCCTGCTTGCCTTCCTTCTTCCTCCTCTTCGTCATCCTCCTCCACCCTTCCATCTCTTTCTTCTTTCCTTTCTCTTCTCATCTCTCTCTCTCTCTCTCTTTTTTAAAGTAAGTTAACCTACAGAGGCTCACCCAGGGTAATTTCAGTAAATTCACAAGCTTGGAATGTTTCTCCCCTTTCACCTTTTCCCCTGTCAATACCAACTAGATTCCCCAAAAGGGCTGGTTCAGCTTAAACAAACAGTGGGGAACCATGTTCTCATGACTTAGATAGGGAGTTTGAGCCTTGCAACTGACCTCTCAGTAAGTCTCAAGTTTGCCTCTAATAATATAGCTGAAGGGATGTCTGAAATGACAAGATTTATGGGGATGTCCAGTGGTACGTTCAATAAAGGGGAAAAGTCACCAGATCTGCTCTGAAGTCTCCTCATCCAGCAAGTTGCCTGTTATAGGGTATTGTTAGTGCAGCAATTTCTGTATAGTAAATAACCATCCCCTAACTTGTTCACTAGTATATTGTGACTTGAGCTGTGTCTACATGAAGCCCTTTTGGGGGGTATCACTCAAGGTTTCTGAAAGAGTTCTTAGATCTGATGGAATGAGACTCATGAGAACCGAGAGACAATATCTTTTTTGGAGCCATTCAAGAGTATGAAACCACCTCTGGTGGTGACATCCCCCCCCAGGGGAGGAGTACAAGGACAGGATGGGTTTCATGACTCATCAGAATCATGAGTTTTATTGAAGTTTCTATTTATCAGGGGTATTTTCTTCAGAGAGTAGGGATGAGCCTCCAAGCAGCTGGTTAGATTAGCAGCACAAACATTTCTGTCAAAGAGGAAGATAATTGAATATGGCCTGACTTTAGTACAGCTAACATGGGATGCTCCAGAGACACTACTTACCAAAATAGAAGGGATCAGAGAGCAGGAGAGTGTGCGAGGAAGTACAAGCCTCATGTACCTCTGAGCACATAGCTGGCTAGGACTGGGTCAGCTCAGAGACACCCCGTGAGCCACTGTGTTCCCCACAGTGGATTTTATACCCCCTTGGAACTTATAAGGGGAGCCCTCTAGCTTATCTAATAATGTTACAGCCCCTCCACAGTCCCCACACCAAATAATTACCCATCCTATCCTTGTACTCCTCCAGTGGGAGGGATGTCACCACGAGAGATGGTTTTGCACTTGTTTTTTTTTTTTTTTTTGGGGGGGGGTGGGCAAAAACTTTGTAAGGTTTTGCAGTCTTGAATGAAAGAGATTTTCTGAATCTCTGCAAAAGATTTTCTTCTCTTGTATTCATTCTCTCAGTTCCATTTTCTGAGCATTTACTACGTGGTAGGCACTGCACTTTGTACTGTGGATATAGCAGTGGGTGAAACAAATGGTATCCTCACCGCATGGAGGTTACATTCCAGCGGAGAGACAGCTAAGAAAGCAACAGAACTCTCCAGCACTCTCTGTCCCTTTACCCACTAGTTTGTTGTACACAAAATGTAACCTAGTGACTCAGGAGGCCTTTGCTTGACTTGTGGGGCCAGGGAAGCGCTTCTTTATTCCGAAGAGTAGATTTTTTTATTTTTATTTATTTATTTATTTATTTTTATTTTTTTTTTTTTTGAGACACAGTCTCACTTTGTCGCCCTGGGTAGAGTGCTATGGTATCATTGCCCACAGCAACCTCTAAATCTTGGGCCCCAGTGATTTTCCTGCCTCGGCCTCCCAAGTAGCCTGACTACAGGTGCTCACCACAACACTGGGCTAGTTTTTCTAGTTTTAGTAGAGATGGGGTCTCGCACATGCTCAGGCTGGTCTCTAACTCCTGAACTCAAGCAATCCACCCACCTTGGCCTCCCAGACTACTAGGATTATAGCAAGAGCCCCCATGCCTGGCCCCTAAAGACTGGATTTTTTATTTTTATTTTTATTTTATTCATTTTTTGAGACAGAGTCTCACTTTGTCGCCCTAGGTAGAGTGTCGTGGCATCATAGCTCATAGCAACCTTAAACTTTTAGGCTTAAGTTATCCTTTTGCCTCAGCCTCCCCAGTAGCTGGGACTATAGGCATGTACCATAACACCTGGCTATTTTTTTGAGACAGAGTCTTGCTCTTGCTCAAGCTGGTCTCGAACCCATGAGCTCAGGGCAATCCACCCACCTTGGCCTCCCAAGTACTGGGATTACAGGCATAGATTTTTTATGAATGCAGCCTAAGACCATTTTTGCTTTTGGGTTCACTAGCCACACCAGACATGACTTACAGTGGACTGTCAACAGGAACCCCTAAGTCTACCCCCACTTTTTTACTTGTTCTGTCATTAAGTCAATTTTCTTTTATCCTATATTTGTGCATTGGACCAAATCACAAGACTTTACATTTCTCTCAGTTAAATTTTATTTTGCTTAAATATTCTGTCATGCCAGTCTGTTGAGCTAGTTTGCAATTCAGCAGGATGGTAAGTTTCACCCTTTGCAAAATCTACCCAGAGGCCTGTGTATAAAACATATAACACTGGGTTATCACAGAGGGAAAGTGGGTCTTAGCCAAAAGCTGGAGGCCTAACAAAACCAACGTGTCACAGGAGTTTCACCTCATGGGGTTAAATTTTTTTCTAAGAAACAAGGAAGAAAGGCAAACACATTACGCTTCAGTTCAGTAAAATAGTGCAGGGAACTCCCAAACATAGGTAGATCTCCAACTGCTCACTATGTGGTTGAGTTGGGTCTGTGAACTTGAAATCTAGCACTGTCTTTGTTAGGTGAGATGGAGGAAAGGGATTTTCAGAGGCCAGATTCTCAAGACGATGTTTCCTTACTGGGAAAAGGTGCCTGTGAGTGCTAGCTCTTGGCGTGAGCTGCATAAGCTAGGGTATCTCCTTATCTTTTTGGCATGGCAAGGCTGGAGACTATGCTGGGACTTGGTGGTGTTCTGTGGGCCAACAGAAAGACTCGTCAATGACTCTCTGTTCCATGGAGGCCAGTCAGAGAAGGTTCCTTGGTGGTGTGCTCAGAGACTGGGATTCAGCAGCTAGTGAACTCAGCCAGCTAGGCGGGCTAGCAAGTTAGGCAAACACCCCTAACCTCCTCCACCTCCTAGCCCCACATTCTTGAGGTTTTCGTTCATCAGACCTAAGTGAAAGACTGCCTGCCTGACTGCTAATTATTCCTGGAAGTGGCATGCTGTGAAGTCTGCAAACATTTTCTGCAAACATTGGCCCACAAGAGGCGAGCTGTTGAGTTCTGGAAGCCAGGAGGCTGGAGGTGGGAGGGGGCTCGGGAGGCATTCCTTAGGCATGAGGCAGCTGGGTCCCTTTGCCTGCTGGATCTCTGCTGTAAGGTCAGCGGGAAACAGATGCGTGGAGGACAGTCCATAGCATGGGACCACCCAGGGGAATTGGGATATTCAGACCTGTTTTTCAGGTGAACATAGGAGGCTGTGTTGGGGGTTCCCAGGTAGCAAGAGCTGGGCAGTTGGTGCCTTCTATTGTCAAAAAGTTTCATCTGCCACCCAGCCAAACTGCTTGCACACATGTTTTCCAGAGACAGAGACAAAAATGTGTTTCTCGGGGTGGGGGTTGGGTGGGGAGACTGGAGTGACAGTTACATTAGCCGTATGCAGGGCCGTCCTCATCACCTCGGCATTTCCTGGAGATGGTTGCAGCCTCCTGTGAACCCCAGCCAAGGTTCTTTACAGATCCAGGGCAAGCCCCATGGCCAAGAGCAGGCTGGCTTGACTCAGAGGGAGGAACAGGAGACTCGAGGGAGAGTAGCCAGGCGTATAGAGCCCCTCCACTGCCAGAGCCCACCACCTGCTTCAGCCTCTGCTGCTCTGGCCTCCAGCTCCAGGAGCCCTCGGCTGTTCCAGCACCCTGCTCACCCCAGGCTGTTCCAGGCTGCTCTGCCCTCTGGCCCCAGTATTCTTTACTGTTTCTTCTTCCCAACTCCTACCCACTCTTCAAGACTCCCTTCTATGGTCACCTCCTTTGGAAAGCCTTCCCTGATTTCCTCTGTCTGCATTTGGCCTTCTCTGGCCCCCACAAAATGTTGTGTTTCCTCCAGACACAGCATTTCTCCCTCTAGGGAATAATTGCTCACACTCATCTCCAACTTAGAACCTGCAAGTCACCCTTGCACCTCTTTACATGCATCTACATTTTATACTTACTCCTTGACAGTATTACTGCTGTCCTGATTTTATTGATGAGGGAACTGGGGAACCAAGAGGCTAAATAACTTGCCTGACATCACACAGCTAGGGAGTGTTGAGGCCAGAATTCAAGCCTAAACTAGCTCTGGAATGTGTCCCAGTGGAAAATGAACTCTTGGGGAGCAGGTGAGTCAAATCATCCCTAAATTCTCAGAACAGGCACTCCAGAGATGTTGAGTGAACTTAACCATGTGAAACCATGAACCCCCTGGAAAGGTGGGAAGGGCCAGAACAGGAGGTAGCCCCTAATGGCACACCTCTCCCGCCTGCCCCTGGGGACTGACGTTCAGAGCCAGCAGACCCCACCCCAGCCCATGGGTGAGCTCCTGGGAGCATAAAGGCCAAAATGATGTCTGGGGTCCCACCTGAGGAGGCAGTCTTTGGGAGGCCATTATCTAAGGCTTGGCCCATTTCCACTGGGCCTGCCTGCCCTTTGCCACCCAGTGTAGCCACAACTACTCATTTAATTTTGGTTACAGACAATAATGGAGTTGCTCAATGGGGGAAGTGGGTGGGGTGGGAGGAGGCTTGGTTCTTCTTGTTTGGAGGTCTCATACTTAGCCCATCCTGCCCCAATCCCAGGGAGATTTGGAGGGGCTAGGAGGAAATTTCCTAGCCCTAGAATTTTCTATCTTCAGCCTTGAAACCTTTGCATTTTGAAAGCTTGACCTATGAGGAGTTCCTATAGACAAGTGTGAGCTGACCATTATGGCCAGATTTAGACCTACTACCAGTCCTTCCCAGAGCCCTCAGAGTCCCTTTTGAGGAAATAAACAGACAACCCTATAAAATTTTTTTTAAAAAGAACATGATACTCAGGACCCAGAGCACTGAATTATAAGTCTGGGCCTCCAACCCTTGGCAGAGTAGCCGTGGGTGTGGGCGCCGTGGCCAAACTGCCTGGACTGGCATCTGGGGCCCGTCACTTGACAGTTGTGTGACCTCAGCTTCTTCATCTGTAAAATGAGGATTAAAAACAGCATCCACCTCACAGATTAATGCGGGCATTAAATCACTTAACTAAAAACAGCTCCTGACACATAATTAATGTTCAAAGATGGCAAATTGTTATTAGTCTTGGTTTTTACACCAATTAGCTCATGGCCTTGGGCAAGTCTTTTATTTTTTTCAGTTTCTCATTTATAAAAGAAGGGGTTGAACCTGGTCCTGAAGGCCCTTCCCACTCTCTCTTTCTATCACCACATAGTTTTCTACCTTAGCTTATATATATATATATATATGTATATATATAATACACATATATACATATATATATATTTTTTTAAATAGAAGTACAATCTACATTCACTCGAGTGTTCAAACTTCATGATACAGCTCTGTGAATTGATACATACCCATGTACCCAGGCATAATACATCTGTGTATACCACTCAGATCAAGATCTAGAATGATTCTAGCGAATCACAGGCTTCCTTTCTTGTGCCCCCTTCCAGCTAACCTCCCAACCCCCACCCAAAGGTAACTACTATCCTGACCTTCCTCACCATTTTATATAAATGAAACCACAAAATCACATAGTATCTTGGTGTCTTGCTTATTTTTCCCAGCATTGTCTTCTACACGCATCTGCCTTTTATGTGTACTGATAGTTTTTTAAATTTCTGAGCAGTGTTCCATTGTATGGATATATCACAATTTATCCTGTCTTCGGTTGATGGACATTTGAGTTGTTTCTAGCTTACGGCTGTTACCAATAGCTGTACTATGTACATTCCATACTTGGTTCTTGGTGAACATACTTAAGCATTTCTATTGGGTATATACCCAGGAATGGAATGGCTGGGTCATAGGGCATGCATCTGTTTAGCATGGTATTGCTTAACCATTACAAAAGTGGTTTTACTAATTTACATTTCCACCAGCAGTGTAGGAGTCCCAGTTGCTATACATCCCTGCTCACACTAAGTATTGCCAGCCATTTTGGTGTGTGTATGTCCCTGACTACAACTGTATCTATGTTACTGTAGATGCGGTGACGCATGATTATCATTGCAGTTTGTATGTGACTAGCCCTCTGTGGATCTTCAAGAAGGAAGCCATTCCCAGCACGGCCTCTGCAGTGGGCATGAACATTCAGAATGAAAATATTCAAGGGACATATTTCCAAATTGGCCTTCTAACAGTGGCTGCTTCAGAAGAAAGGCTACATTGTGCTAACATCATTTGGAAAAATGTTACTTGGGAGCAAAAGACAAAGCAGCTCCAACCTTAGTTTCTAATTGTTGGCTGTTTCGCAGGCCCAGGAATTCAGAATTGAATAAAACTGACCACCCATCCAGGGCAGCTCCAGAGGAATCCACGGGTGTAAAGTGCCAGGTAGTTAGAGGTCCATTGCATTTTTTTATAGCAGCTTTATGGAGGTATAATTCACCTACCCTAATATATTCACGGAGTAGTGTAACCATTATCACTAATTCTAGAACATTGTCATCATTCCAAAAAGAAACCCTGTACCCATAAAACAGTCACTGTTATTCTCCCCTCCCTCCAGCCTCTGGCAACTACTGATCTTCCATCTCTAAAGATTTGCCTATTCTTGGGATTTCATATATGCATAATCATACAATATGGGGCCTTTGGGGCTGCTTCTTTCACTTGGCATCCGATTTTCAAGGTTCCTCACACTGTACTGTGCTTTAGCACTTCATTCCTATTTATGGCTAATCATATTCCACTGTGTGAATATATCCCTTTTTGTTTATCCATTTGACCATTGCTGGGCATTTGGGCTATTTTCACCTTTCAGCTATTATGAATAGTACCGCTGTGAATAACCTGTACAAGTTTTTGTATGGACATGATTTTAATTCTCCCAAGTGTGTATGTACCAAGGACTGGAATTGCTGGGTCATAGGGTAACTCCGTGAGTAACTTTCTGAGGATCTGCTAAATTGTTTTTCAAAGCAGCTATGTGGGCTGGGCATGGGGGCTCATCCCTATAATCCTAGCACTTTGGGAGACTGAGGCAGGTAGATCACCTGAGCTCAGGAGTTTGAGACCAGCCTGAGAAAGAGTGAGACCCCATCTCTACTAAAAATAGAAAAACTAGCTGGGTGTCATGGCAGGTACTTGTAGTCCCACCTACTTGGGAGGCTAAGGCAGGAGGAGTGCTTGAGCCCAAGAGTTTGAGGTTGCTGTGAGCTATGACACCATGGCACTCTACCCAAGGCAATAGAGTGAGACCCTGCCTCCCCCCCCAAAAAAACTCACAAAATAAAAACAAAAAGACAGTGTCTATGGGATGTCACAATCTAACCAGCAATGCAATGTATCAGGCATCCAATTTCTCCACATCCTCACCATTTTATTTCCCATTTTATTTTATTTTTTTTTATTAAATCACAGCTGTGTACATTAATGCAGTCATGGGGTATGATGTGCTGGTTTTATATACAGTTTGAAATATTTTCATCAAATATTTTCATTACTTTTTATTATAACCATCCTAATGGGTATGAAGTGGCACTTCAGTGAGGGTTTGACTTACACTACCCTAATGACTATTGGTGTTGAGCATATTTTTATGTGCTTATTGGGCATGCAAAGCACTTGCATTTAGACCTGTGATATATTTTGATTTCATTTTTGTAAGGGTCTATCTTCATTCTTTGACATGTAGATATCTAGTCTTTGGAAGACTGTCTATTCAGATCCTTTGATCATTTTTAATTGGGTTCTTTGTCTTTTTATTATATCATATGGAACTGTAAGTGTTCTGTATATATTCTAGATACAAGTCTCTTATCAGATATATAATTTAAATTTTTCTCTCTCATTCTGTGGGTGGTCTCTTTACTTTCTTGACTGTGTGCTTTGAAGCACAAAAGCTCTTAATTTTGATGAAGTCCCATTTATCATTTCTTTTGGTTGCTTGTACTTTTGGTTTCAAATCTAAGAAATTATTGCCTAATCTAAAGTCAGAAAGATTTACACTATGTTTATTTCTAAGAGTTTCCTAATTTTAGCTCTTGCATTTAGATCTGTGATATATTTTGATTTACTTTTTATAAGGGTATAACTACAATCTTTTACATGTGGATATCAAGTTGTCCCAGCACCGTTTTCCCACTGAATTGTCTTGACACCCTTGTGGAAAGCAAATTGACCATAAATATGAGGATTTATTTCTGGGTCTACAGCATTTGGGTTTTTTTAATTTGTTTGTTTGGTTTTTTGAGACAGAGCCTCAAGCTGTTGCCCTGGGTGGAGCTCCGTGGCATCACAGCTCACAGCAATCTCCAACTCCTGGGCTGAAGCGACTCTCCTGCCTCTGCCTCCTAAGTAGCTGGGACCACAGGGGTCTGCCACAATGCCAGGCTATTTTTTGGTTGCAGCCGACATTGCTGTTTGGCAGTTCTGGGCCAGATTTGAACCCGCCAGCTCAGATGTATGTGGCTGGCACCTCAGCTGCTTAAGCCACAGGCGCTGAGCCATGGGTCCACAGCATCTGTAACTGACAGAAAAGAATGGTCAGACATGGAGGGTCCTCAATAGACCCAATGTCTCAGGGTAGCACACTTGGAAGCCTCTTATCCCTCCATCCACTCTGCAAAGAAAGGGCCACCAACCATGGTAGTCACAGAAATTAGGTCTAATGATTCAACTTATAAGCAGATCATGCAGGAAAGTTGCACATGTTTCCAGAACCAACTTCCCTTTCTCTGGAGAGTTAATGCTTCAGTGTAGACCCTGTTCCTTCTTTTGAGCATGCTGCCCTGAATCTAAGAAAAGACTTGCCTCCTTTCCCCTTAGCTGGGTGCTTCATCCAATAATCACCCACCTAAGAGTCCCCACTCTCCATTTAAGCTATAGTTAGAGCCCAGAATTTCAGAAAGCAGAGAAAATACTCTTGCCTGTACCTTCTTTGTCCTTCATACAACCTCACACTTTGGGCAGCTGGTGGCAATGGAATTATTGTGGACATGTCCTTCCTACATTTTGGTGACAGGCCTCCAGTTGACAGTGAGCACCTCACAGTTGAAGCAAACTACTGAGGACAGAAATTGAACCTGCCTTCCCACTAGCTTTGACCCCACCTACCACCTGATGACCCCCTCTTGGCTTCCCTAACTTAGGAGAGGCAGAGTGTCAAAGTAGAAAGGGGACAGGCTTTGGCGTCAGACAGCCTGGGTTCGAGTCCCTGATTCTACGTTCACTTTCTATGCAGACACAGAGATGCATGGCTCAGATCCTGTCTAGAAAGAACCTGTTGACCAGCTGGGAGAAGTATGGTTATTTGACAGCTTCCAGCTGTTAGCCTTTTCAGGGTCTGCCCCAGCTTTTGAGCCAAGGTCATGCTGTTCTTGAGGTGGCCCCTAGCCAGTGACTGATCAAGGAGGTAATACAAGGCTCATTTCCACCACACAGAAGACTTCTCTGAAAGGCGGTCTCGCACAGACATTGACAGGTCTGCACGATGGTCCGGGACTCCTCCTGCCCAATTCTGTTTTCTCCCCTTTTTTTTCCTAGGTATTATTTCCCACTAATCCTCTTACACTCCCAACCGTACTGGTGTCTGCTTCCTAGAAAACTCAACCTGTCTCCCTTGGTCTGTGTTTCCTCCCTGTAAAGGAGAATAATGACTTTATCACACAGGGTTGGTAGGAGGATTAGAACAGAGTAAAATAGCAGCACAAAGTAGGCATTCCACCAAAGGGAGCTGTTACAACTAGGGAATCTATCATTTCCACTGCTCATCCTAAATTTCAGAGGAAAGAGAGATACCCCTAATAGCCCAAACCTGGAAATAGCCTCACTTCCCATCAACAGGAGAATGGATAAGTATTAATACATCATGGTTGGTCCATACAATGGAATTTATTAGCAATAAAATGGAATGAACCGTGGATTCATATAAAAATTTGGTGAAATCTCTTCAACATTAGATTGTGCTAACGAAACCAGACACGCAAAAATGTATCATGTATGGCTCGGCACCTGTAGCTCAGTGAGTAGAGCGCCCGCCACATACACTGAGACTGGTGGGTTCGAGCCTGGGCCGAGCCTGCTAAACAACAATGTCAACTGCAACTAAAAAAGCCGCCGGGCGTTGTGGTGGGTGCCTGTAGTCCCAGCTACTTGGGAGGCTGAGACAAGAGAATCGCTTAAGCCCAAGAATTGGAGGTTGCTGTGAGCTGTGACATCATAGTACTCTACAGAGGGCAACATTGTGAGACTTTGCCTCAAAAAAAACAAAAGTATCATGTATGATTCCATTTCTCAGAAGTTCAAAATAAATAAAACCAATTAATGATGGTAGAACCCAGCAACTCAGTGATTACTCTGGGAGAATATTAAGGAGCCTTCTCAGGAGCCGGAAATGTTCTTTGTCCTGATCTGGAGTCTAGATTAGTTACATGATTGTACACACACACACACACGGTCACAAAGATTGCACTTAAGATAAGTAGATTTTATGCCCTATATGTTGTGTTTCCATTTTTTAAAAGGTAAAAATAGTGGGGAGGTTTTTTTTTTTTTTTTTTTTTTAAGTGGGGAGGTTTTTATTATCATATGTACATGTTAAGTTTTTGTAATTTAGAAAATTCAGAAAAAATACAGAAAGAAAAAATTCCCTATGGCCCCACCTCCCAAGATAACCACTAGAGGCATTTTAGATGTCACATTGCACTCTCCAGCCCTGTTAGCAATCTTCCTCTCTATGTTCGCTTTGGCTCATGGAGAAAGGAAGTTCAACTATTCCCTCTACCTTCTTGGAAACAGTGCTTCTAGCCCCTCTTCTGCTCCTGCCCTCAGATAAAACCTGAAGCTAAATAGTTCTAAGACTTCAGTGTCCTAATCTGCGCAGCACCCCACACTGTAGCTGAGAGCTTCTGGGCCTCTGGATCTGTTTCTGAACAGCCAGGTCAAGGGCCCACTTTCACTGGGCCTTCTGCCTTTATGGGAGTTGAAATACTAACTCAGGCCCTGGAGGACTTTCTGATGGTAATGTACCTAACATTCCCCACAGCTAAAATTATCCAGGTTCAGAGCAGCCAAACTTTCTGTCTGGTTTTTTTTTTTTTTTTTTTTTTTTTGTGAGAATTGAAGGAGAAAAGCTTTTTCCAGCTTGCTTAAATGACCAATTGTCGCAGTGACCCGTAGGGAACATCTCAAAGGCAGATTACAATCAAAATTAGGCATCTGAAAAAGTGGGGCTTCCTTGCTAGACAGCTGGTTCTCAAAGTGTGTTCCCCAAACCAGCAGCCTCAGCATTACCTGGGAACTAAGTGGTTAGAAATGCAAATTAGGAGGCTGCGCCCTGCACCTAGTGAATCAGAAACTCTGGGGGTAGAACCTGGTCATTTTATTTTTTAACAGGTCCTCCACGTCTGATGCACCCTCAAGTTGGAGAATGTCTGTTTTGCAGCTTTCTAAATTCCACTGCCAGAGAAAGGAAGGATGTATTCTCGTGTGTTCTGCGCGTGCACATAACTGCTCCTCTGTGTCCTTAGTATGACTTAGGGGCATGTGCCAGGTCCATATAACTTCAAAGTTTCTTGTTCTTTATATCCTGAACCCAAGGAAACACATTCCTTTCTTTTTTTCCTCTGTTAGCTGAACAAAGATGAAATATAGCCCAATGTTCCCCTAACAAAAAGATTTATTAATTTGTACTAATGACTGTTTAGAGAAAAACATAAAAACCAATGTCCTTGTTGAATGCTCCTTCTCGAGGGCAAAATGTGGATGTTATCTGTAAAATCAACAAATTTGTCACTGAAGTGAAATGTTATCTTTTCCTGAGGACTTTCCCAGGCAGCTCAAGGACTAGATAGCCTCTCCTCTCCCCATGATCAAATGAGAGTTAGAGCTTGCAGCCATAACTCAAATGCTTCAAGAAAGCTCAGATGTGTGTTTGTTTTCACATTGGAGCTCTGCTTAGACCCAGCTGAAGAAAGGAGACCATGAACTTGTTCAAAGACTCAAAGAATCCACACAGACTTTTGCTTTTCCTTACCAGTGTGTGCTGATAAATGCTTAAGAACCTGCATACCCATATATGCATTTTTATTATAAATTTGTAGCACACAATTTATAAATAATAAAATATTCAATAGTGATCATTGTAAATTTCACATAGCCAATTAACTCTCATATTCATGCTTTAGTTGATTTGTGACTAAATATCCATAGCCAGCCTAAGGTGGCAATTAATAGCCCATCATTCTGACATGAGTATTGGTTGCTATGTTGGTTTACATTAGTGAACAAAGCAAAAATGAGGAAACAAAATGCATGTCAGACTTTCTCTGGTTCATGTCAGTGATTTAAGTGACTTCTTTACTAAATCGGATAGTAGTTTTAAAATGCCAGGTAAGTATTTCCTTAATTTTTGTGCTGTTTACAGAGATGACACAATTTGAAGCTTCTTCTGCTCTATTACCATTTTCTCTGTCACTTTTCTTAAGACTAGACCAGGGGTTGTCAAACATTTTTTGTTGAAGAGCCAGATAGTTAACTATTTCAGGCTTTGCAGCTACATCTTTTTTTTTTTTTTTTTTTTTTTTCATTTTCTTACATCCATTTAAAATTTAAAAACCGTTCGTAGCTGGTGAGCTATACAAAAACAGGCTGTGGGGGGAGTTCTTGACCTCTGGTCAAGACAATCAATAAAACAATAGATTAAGCCCTGATTTGTAGCGTTTGCCAATTTCCATGACATGAATACTCCTACTATGGTCTATTTCAAACTGCCAACTTGACGTCACTAAATGTGGAGTTGGGGGGGGGGGAATGTATGGTGACAAAACACTATATAGTATTTCTGCTACACTGATACAAAAGACACAAGTAACCTTAAGAGCATGGAGGTTAAGTGTAGTAAAGTAATTAGGAATCAAAGTAATTATTAACTTTGTTTTTAATGGGATTTACTTAATTGTAAGTTCATATAACTTACAATTTTTAGTAATGGCTGTATTTAACAACCAGCTCTCAAAATTAATGATGGGCTTTCATGAATTGGTATGAGCATACCAAATCTCAACCTATTTTTTTTTTTTTCTTGTTGGGCATGTAGATGAAAAGAGAATCTTCACTCAGTTTGGTCCATTATTCCCTGTGACAAAAGGATTTACTACAGGCTTTCTTTGAAGTTGGAGTTTCCCTGGCTCCTCTAAAATAGGAAATGATTTTAGATGTTATTTTTACATATTTTCAAAAAGAGTCCTGTCTCTATTCTCAACTGCTTCCTGACCACCTTTTGCTTCCAAATAATGAGAACTATTTAAAGGAAAAAGGAACTACTGCAGTGTGGTTTTAAGAAAAGCACATAGTTTGCTCTTTCAGAAGTAGTTACACAATAGTTCTGCTTATAAACTTGGGAAGAGTTAGAATAGCTTTCCAGGGCCCTCCCAAGGCTGTGATTTGCCTCTTGTCGGCTGAGGTAATGCTACTTATTGTACTCAGTCGTTTCTTCAAGTATTTGAGCATCTGTCATCTGCCAGCCACTGTGCTGAGCCCTGGGGACATAGAGGAACCAAAGAGAGACATGGTCCCTGCAGAATAAATACTTACACAGATCATTATTTAACTGTACTTTTCATCAGTACCTAAAGGAAAACGTATAACAAAGGGACCTGACCTATTCTGGAGGATTCATATTGTAACATTTAACCTGATACCTGAAGGATAAGTAAAAAGGCAGGCAAAAGGAGGAGACAAAAGGAAGGAGAACAGCTGTCCCTCCATGTGATGTGAATAGCCTATAGGATGCTTGTATGGAGCACAGGTACACACACGAGGTATGACAATTAAGTGTGCGAACTCACCAGTGTGTGCTTACATTGGCAGCACTATACAAGCAGCTCAGTAAGTTTGCATAACTTTGGTACATCTCACAGCTGTGTTCGTACCAATGTGTGGCAGGGTCTTGCTGAGTGGTGTCCATTATTATTGTTTCATGTTTTGGTGTGCCATCATGAGAACATTGCAGCTTAAATTACAGCAACAAACAGCATTTGTAAATTTTTGGTTAAATTTGGCAAGAGTGGAAGCAAAATCAGGGACATGTTAGCCAAGTTCATGGAGATAATGCCATGAAGAAAACAACAGTGTACACATGGATTAAACACTTTGTGAAGGGGGAGAAAGCGTCCCTGATGAGATGTCAGGGTAGCCAGTAATGAGCAGAACTGATAACATTGCACAGGTTTGTCAAATTGTGCATCAAAATTGTCAGCTGACCATGAGAAGCATAGAAAACCAAGTAAATATCAAGAAAGAAAGAGGAAAATCTCAACTGAAAATTTGGCCAACAACTCATGGCTCTTGCATCACGTCAGTGTGCCAGCTCTCACAACACTGTCTGTGAGGGATTTTTTTAGCCAGTAAACAAGTAACTGTATTAGAACATCCTCCCTACTCACTTGATCTGGCCTTCAATGACTTTTTTCATTACCCAAAGATAAAGATAAAGGAAATATTGAAAGGAAGACATTTTGATGATATTTAGGACATCAAAGACAATATGACAACAGGTCTGATGGCCATTCCAGAAAAAGAGTTTAAAAATTGATTCGAAGGATAGACTAGGCACCCACATCAGTGCATAGCTTCCCAGGGGAAGTACTTCACAGGTGACTGTAGTGATACTCAGCAATGAGGTATGTAGTACTTTTTTCTAGGATGAGTTTACAGACTTAATTTTCAGACCTTGTGCAGATGTACAGTATGTCTTTGGTATTAATATTTCACGGGGGGAGAAATTAGGAGAAAACATGTCCAAAAAGACTCCCAGGGGTGGAGGTTGATAATTTTTTTAAAAACAACATTAAGAAACATTGGTCTGGGGCAGTGCCTGTGGCTCAAAGGAGTAAGGCGTTGGCCCCATATACTGGACATGGTGGGTTCAAACCCGGCCCTGCCCAAAAACTGCAAAAGAAAATAAAAATGAAACATTGGTCTGTATAAAGAACTTGGTGTTGTTGAGCCATGGCAGAGCTATGATGCTGACCTCTTCCCGTAAAGACTAACTATGTATCTGCAGGCTCCACAGACTGCTTTAAGACAGGAAGTTAGAGGATTCATGTTTTCCAACAACTCTGGAAAATTTCCTCTATTATCTCTCAAATACTGCCTATTCCCCAAACCCTTTATTCCCTCTGACTGGAACTCAGGCTGGACATCTACTGGAACTTCTCATTCTATCCTCCAAGTAGCTTAACTTCTCTTTCATGTTTTCCATCTCTTTATTCCTCTGTTCTGCATTCTGGATCATTTCCTCAAATCTATCTTCTGCTTCACTCATCTCTCATAAACTGTGTCTGGCTTGTGGTTTAATCCCTCTATCAAGTGTTCCTTTTTCCATTGCAACACCTGGTTTTTGGTTCTTGTTTACGTTCACTTATATTTTTCAAATCCTTCTCTTCTAACCTGATAGTTCCTATTCCTTTTGAAAATCTCTTTGAATGAGTGGCACCTGTGGCTCAGTGGGTAGGGTGCCAGTCCCATATACCGAGGGTGGCAGGTTCAAACCTGGCCCCGGTCAAACTGCAACAACAAGAAATTAGCCGGGCATTCTTATGGGTGCCTGTAGTCCCAGCTATTCAGAAGGATGAGGCAAGAGAATCGCCTAAGCCCAGGAATTGGAATTGGAGGTTGCTGTGAGATGTGACACCATGGCACTCTAGGACGATAGAGTGAGATTCTGTCTCTTTAAAAAAAAAAAAGGAAAGAAAAGAAAATCTCTTTGAACATTTTAAGCGTACTCATTTTAAAGTCCCTTTCGGGTTTCTCTATCAGCTGTAGTTTCTAAGGTATGAATTCTCCCACTTGTCGCACTGGTCTCATGGTAGTTTATTTTCTCATGGACTTAGCAAGCTTTAGCTGTGAGTTCATCTTCAGAGTCACAGTTAACAAACACAGACTCATGTGCTGTTCTGCTCGGATTTAAATTCTGGCTCTGCTGCTTCGTGGCTCTGTGACCTTAGATAAATTTCTTAATCTTTCTGTTTTGCAGTTTCAGTATCTGTAAAATAGAGCTGTTCTAAGAATGAGTTAATATAAGCAAAGCACTTAGGACAGTGTCTGGCACATAATTAAGCACTTGGTTAGTGTTGTTATTACTGGTATTTGGCAGGGATTGTTTTACCTTGGAGTCCTTCGTACTTTGGGTTATGTGATTGATTCCCCACTCTCAGCTTGCAGCAACCAGTACACTTCTGAACTGTGTCCCCTCCTCCCCACTTACAGACCAACCCTTCCCACTTCTAACTTTCTATAAGAGCTCAGTTACCAGTCCCATCCCCACCCTGCTATTAAAACCCTTCACCCAGAATGTGTGACCACTTTTAATCATGCATTAGGCTGTGTAGTTACAATTTCTGCTCACTCCTGTGGCTTTAAGCCGCCTTCTAGCATGAGGATGTGTTTAGTTTTCTTTTGATCTCTACTACATATTTAATTTAAAAAAACAATATGTTTAGACTGGAAGAGAAGCTTCCTGCAGCAGCTCAGCCAGCCATAAATGACCATCAACCCCTGAACATTTTTTCCTACAGAGCCTTACCCCTCCCTTGGCAGTGGGATCCTTGAGAGAAGCTGGGACAAAGGCTAGAGTCCTTGAGAGAAGGGACATGTTGTATTTGCTTTTGTGTTCCTTGTGCCTGATACACTTGACATATGTTGCTGAATTAAGAAATGAATGACTACATTGGCAACAGCAAGCACTACAAGTGGCCAGCTCACAGCTTGATTTCTCCAAGAATTACCACCACCATGATGTGACTCCCCACCTTGTTCTGCCAAAGGGATACAGTTTCTAACAAATGAAGGGAGATACCATTCCATCAGAGACTATCTCAAGGGTGAGGACCATGTGGGGGTTTCTTTCACTCTCTAAGCAAAATACCAAACTGGGAAACACCGCAGAGGTCACAGATGAATCTTTCAGACTGTTGCTTGTAAAGCACAAGAGCAAAATGTTAAGCAGGTAGCTGATGCAATCTGGCTCAGTAAGTGTATAGCTCTATTTATATTAAGACACGCACATATATCAGGCCATCAGCAGTATTTGTATAAACAGTGACTCTCCTGTGAAGGTAAAGGCCTCCCCCTTTCAGTTCCAGTGACTGAGACACATTTTTCCAGTCCTGGGGGCAAATACAGATGCAGCAAGTTCTTTCTTCCCTTTGGAAATTTGGCAGGTACAAGGGTACTGCCTCTGTTGCCACGTTCTCTTGGGATTTTATGATTCTGTGCACATGGCCTGTGTGAAGGCTTTGCTGAGGTCACCTTTTGCCTTAGCAGCCAGCATGGTGTATGACGATTCAGGAAGACCCCGGTGTGTCCCAGATGGGGCCAGCTCTGGCTGTGCAATTACTCCCCTCCAGCTGGGAAATGTGACGTGGAGGTGATGAAGTGGGTGCTGAGAAGGAGGCAGTTTGACTCTGAATTTGGTCTGTTCTTTATTTAAATCTAAAGATTAAACATACGCACATACATATAAAATCAATTTCTTTCTCTCTCTCTCTCTCTCTCTCTCTCTCTCTCTCTCTCTCTCTCTCTCTCTCTCTCTCTAACACACACACACACACACACACATACCCCGCAACCCAACTGCATTGGGGATATTCTTTAAGAATTCATGTGGAATTCCCCTGAAGATGTATTTCCCAGTCTAATCACTTATACTTTTTTCTGCTTACTAACCATCTCATCATTTTCTCTTCCTCTGGTCTTCCATAGTTCCTTAGCATTGATTGCTTTTGAACATCTGGCCATCTCCATTAACCACAATGGTCAGCTTAGGGCCCTTTGGGAAAGAGATGGGGACCCTAAATCCCTTTCCAGTATGAGCTGCTTTGCTTCATTCTCTCCCGTGGCCACAGAGAAGCCTATCTCTGGACCTTGATTCTGAGAGGAGACAGATTTCACAGAAGCTACTATACCACTGATAAAATAATGCTGCCCTTATGGTGGGCGTCCTTGTCTATAAGGGCAAGTACTGGGATAAATTTCATCCTAATCCAAACCGCACAAATAACTCATCCTTTTTCACATCAATATATTGTTCCCTGTTACCACAGAGGCAGCAGAGAATGAATATGGGCTCTATATTTAGACAGACTTGGGTTCCAAGTTCCAACTTCAGCTGTTAATAGCTGGGTCACTCTGGGTAAGTTACTTGCCCTCTCTGAGCCTCTCTGTTTCTTCATCTGTTAAACTGGAATCAGATACAATCTACAGACAGTCCCCAACTTGCAATGGTTTAACGTACAGTTTTTCAACTTCACAATAGGTCTCTCAGGATGCAGCCCCATCCTAATTGAAGGAGCATCTGTATATTCAAAGCACTGGACACATAATAGATGCCCTATAAATAATAAGAGCAATTATTATGATGATTTGGCTGATGATCACAGCCTTTGGCCCTTCCTGTCTCACTGAAGTCCAAGATGATCAGAGCCTGTCCCCTCTCAGTTGAAAAGAGGGCTCTGAAGATGAACAAAGCATCTTCCCACATTCAGTCAAGTGAGAGCTCTGAGCCACGGAGTGCTCAGCATAGCGGTATCACTCTGGGAGGCTCTAGGAGAAACTGTAAGCAGATCTGCTGCTCTCAAGGAGCCCCAGCCATGCAAACGAGCAGATAAGATATAAGTGGGCAATAAGACTAGTATCTGCTAAATTATTCCCTGTAGACCACAAGTGCTTTAGAAATTCCAAGGGGGGGGGGTGTGCTGCTGTGATTGAGAAGTCTTCCTGGAGGAGGCAGGGCTTGAGCTGAGATTTAAAGAAAGTTAGATTCCTAGTTACCCTTAGAAGAAGGGAGAGCTCTGTAGACAAGTGCTGGACAAACTTGAAAGGTAGGCATCGTTTTTACTTCCATTTTACAGATAAGAACATGGAAGGCCACATAAGCCTAGTGACTCCTCCAAGGCCCACTCACTAAGTAATTGGCAGTGCTGGGGTTTTAAGTAGAAAATTTGTTTCTGTTTGGTGTTGAAGGTTATGTTCAAAGATGGGTCCGACGGAAGGAAGAAAGATGGGCTTTTGCTAGGAAGTAGGCAATAGCTAGCCGTTGGTGGTTTTCTGGAGAGGAGTAATGTGACGAAGGCAGGGTGTTCTTTTTTTTTTATTGTCACAGTGCAGCAAATTTTCAGGAGAGTCATTAGGAAGCAGTTGCAGTAAGTTAGGGGTGAGGCATTGAAGGTGTTACCCAGGGTAGTGGCATAGTGGGACTAGAGAAAGCAATAACCCATGAAACTTGTCAAAGGACAAATTCACAGACTTGAAAAGTGACTGAATATGGAAAACAAAGGACAGGAGTGAGAGGGGGTGAGTTAAGCATCTGATCTTGGCATCAGAAGACCAGGTGATCCTGTTGCTAGGCATATCGGGAAGACAAGCTCATCTTAAGGTTCTTGTTGATATAAAATGGGCCTTCTATTGCTGTTGTTATTAAATCTTTGTTGAAAAAAATGCTGTATACCATGAGGACACAGACAAATTCAGAATATGGGCTATTTTACAAGATAACTAGCCTGAACGCTTCATAAAGTCAATGTCATACTGAAAACAAAAACGAAAACAAACAAGCAAACCCCCCCCCCCAAAAAAAATGGGAGCACATGCTGTTCTGGATTAACTGACACTAAGGACAAGTAAAGGCCATGAACAGATTTGGTTTTAGATTCTGCATTAAAAAAAAAAAAAAACCTAAAAAATATATTTGACATATGGATTGGAAATAACATGATATTAGGAGATTATTATTTATTGTCTTAGTTGTGATAATGACTTGTACTTAGGAGGGACAGTCTTATTCTTTGGAGATTCATTCTGAAGAATTTTGGGGGGAGTTTGTCATAGTGCCTGTGACCTTCAAGTAGTTCAACAGAGAAAAATATATAAATAGACTGATGGAAACAGAACTGTCCAGCAACTATGTTAAAATGTTAATTGAGGACTCTTGGTGGGTATATGTGTGTCCATTATTCTACTTTTTATCTTCTTGCATGTCTGAAATTTTTCAGAATAAAACTTTCGGAAGAAATAATGCATGAATATTATAAAAAGTTAAAACAGTATGAAAGGGTATGGAGGAAATCTCTCTATCCCAGATACCCAGTACTCCTTCCTAGAAGCAACCACTGCTCCCATTTCTTAAAATTTCATCTGTATTTACAAGCCTATATGTGTATTTGTAAATCTTTTTTAAAAATAGATAGGTTTTTGTACCCAGCTATGATTTAATAAAAAAAAGATAGGTTTATACTATACATCTTTTTAGAAATTTCAGATTAATGTAAAGGTACATGTGATTAGGTTACATTGTTTATGTTCGTTAAAGAAGTCTGCGTCGCATTTGAGCCTTTCACCCAGGAGGTGTGCCATATACCCCTACATCGTGCCCGTTAGGTGAAAACTTACTAAGCCCCTTACTCTCTCTTATGTATGCAGTTAAGTAAGTAGGTCAGGAAAATGGAGACCATCCCTTAGTCCTAAGAGTTGACTCCACGGAGGTCAGTTGCATTGAGCTTGCACTGCAGTGATGGCAGCTTGCTTTTTTCTCACTTCAGGAGCCTTCTCGGAGGTTGTGCCATATGGCCACGTGGAGATTTGCCTCATTCTTTCAGCATAGTTTTGGGGATGAGTATGGTTTTAATTATATTGTACACCTGATGATTGGTGGGACATCTGGGTAGAAAAAACTTGCTGAGGCTTCCTGAACTTGCCTGATCATAAGAATCACTTCAGTATCTGTCTAACAAACTCTCAATCTTGGGCAGTGCTGCCATAAGCAGCTTGACAACCAAGACTAGGGCTTCAGTGACAGGACTGCCCTGAGAAATGGAAGTTCCACTAATGGTGCTAGTTAGAGACGTGAGAATACACAGAGAAGGCAAGACGCCAGAGAAATGCTGAAGTCCAAGGACAGAGCCCACAAACTCCCATATGAGCTTCCGCCCCCTGCCACTCCCCACCAAAGACGATTGCCTCCTGTTGCAATCCTAGGAGTCACATTTCCAAAGCATGTGCAGCTTTGAATATGAAAACCCTCCCTCCCTAACTGCCAGCACCTGGGCAAATTCAAATCGCATACTTGGACATAAGACACCTCCCTGCAAATGGCAAAATTGGGAAAATGTGACTCCAGAAACTAGATCTGGGATTGAACTGAAATCACCTGAAAATGAAAGCATTGGCATAATTAACAAAAAGGGACTGGATTCTTTTCTTTTATTATTATTTTTTTCTTGCAGCTAAATCCTGCACACCTTGCAAACCTTGGGAAGCAGCCATCTTATTCCTGATATAAAGTTGAATTTCTAAGAAATGACTTTTGTTAATATCTGTGGACTTGAACCCCTACCAGAAATAGTCCTAGGAGTTCCAGTCACTATGTTTCAAATGCAATCTTGAGATAAGAGCCACAACTTTTGAGGGGCCTTGAGTGCACACAGACGTTCAGTCCCTTCAAGTGTCCTAGAAAATCTAGCTCTGCATGTAAGTCACCTTCTACATTGGGACAAAGAATAGCAGGTCTCAGTGTCATTTGAGGGACCCACAATGTCAGAGGACTGCATTGGCTCGCTACCCTGCCTGAAATGTTCCCATTTCAGTATGAAGCCCTGAAGTCCCCTGGCTTCTCTAAATGGAAGTGTCTCAGGGAGAGAGAGACCGATCTATAATCTTTTAAGAAGATAAGCTTTTTACTTAAAGTTAAAAACCAAACAGAGAAGGGTGGGTAGTGCTGTGTCTGTTTTTTGGTGTAGGCCTGGAGCATAAGCAGATGGCAAGGGAAAGGAAGGGTGCCAAGGAAGCCCAGGGCCTGCCAACATGGTCCCTTAGTCACTGGGAGAAACTTCAGGAATGAGGGAGGTGAGCCATGGGGCCCAGGGAGAGGCGAAGGGCATGAGTGCCCTGGGCTGGGATGTTTCTCATATATAGCCCCACAGGCACACCCTGACTGGAATAATTGTGGGATCAGGAAGCCATCACCACAGTTTCCAATTCCCTACCACTGTTGTTACCACGACCACACTGAGTGCACGTGCTTTGAATTTTCAGTGAGCCTGCTGGTCCACAGACACGTCTACCTGCCCCATTATGCATGGATTCCATGGCACAGACTGGTGGACCACTGTGGCAGGGCCACAGACCCCACATCTGAGGGATGAGGCCTCAAGGATCTTGCATTACAGTTTATTCCATCTCTGCCATGTCTCTTAAGAAGTCCACAATTTTAATTTAATGTTTTACTTTATTAAATTTTAGATTAATACGAGGGTATGAACAATTAGGTTACATTGTTTGCATTTGTTAGGTAGAGTCCAAGTTGTAGCTGAGCCCTTCACCCAGGGAGTGTGCCATATACCCCTACAGTGTGCCCATCAGGTGAGAGCTTACCAATCCCCCTTCCTCCTCCCTTCTTCCTTCTCTCCTCTCTTCTTCCCCCACCACTTCAATTTAATTATGTTTTTCTCTCCTGTAGATGTCCAGTTGGTCACTATTCAGCCATATTTCTTTTTTACTTTTAACTGCTTCCCCACTCCCTTTTAAAGGACATACTACATTCCAGGTACTAGAGTGAATAGTATTTATTTACTCTTCACCACAACCCTGCAAGGTCGATGTTACTGTTAACATTTTACGTTTGTGGAAACTGAGGCACAGAGAGGTTAAGGAGGCTGGCCAGCAGTGCTCTGTTCCAGCAGAGCTTCTAGAAGTCAGCTGGTCGTGTGGAACCCTTCTGATTACTTTTCCTAACTCCAACTTACTTCTGCCTCATCTCCCCCTCTTGATTCAAATCCTATGGCAATCGGTTTGTCTTCAGATGAGGTTACCTGGGATAGGTCTGCTATGGAGTCAGTTCAGGCAGGGTCCAGCCTCACAGGTCACCTGTCCAGCCTCACAGGTCACCGCTGTCTGCGGAACCGTAGAACAAACATGACAAATTTCACCAGGGGTGGCCACAAGCCGTACAATCCTTTATAAGAACCGTAAAACCCCCTGAGAAACAATAGTTTGATCACTGATCAGGCCCCTAGAGAATGCAAAGACAGCACAGCAACTATCTATCTGACCGAACTCCGTGAGCTGCCAATGTGGGTCTCTTCTTATAGAGACCTTCAGTCAGCCGCACAGTTCCAGCCTAATCTCCTTTCCGAGTCTGCCTGAACCAGCTCCATGGTTGCTTCTAGGTCACTGTAACCCAAAAAGGCTTAATTAAAATCAGGAAATAGGCTTATGCTACTCTCCTGCAATGCTATAAACTCTAGATAGGCCAAATTAGGTTGTAAGGACACACAGGCATAAAAGGTACCTTGGACACAATGCAGTCACTGGGACGCACACATATACACAACTCCCACCCACCCCCACCCCCGCCCCCACCAGTAGCAATTGAGAAACCAGAAAAGGGAAGTATTTGGCTCTAGGTGAGTTTCCTTGTATACAGACTGGAGACCAAGGGGCTTGCCTACTGAAGGTACTTTGTTTGGGTATGGGGGAAGTGATCTTCCCGGCCTGAGGCCCTCAGGCAGAACTGGGCCTGGTGGGTGCTTTGGAGGAAGGATAGGGCCATGTCGGGGATGACTGTCAGGCTGAGGGTGGGAAGAGGAAAGAGGAAGAAAGGGGGGGGGCAGATAGCGAGGGAGACAAGAGACTGGAAAGTGAAGGGATCAGACACAGAAGAGACAGAAGAGACGCTAGGGGGTGGGGGCAGTCAGCAGAACCTGGCCACTGGCAATCAGCTCCTCATCTTGCTAAAGTCATTTTCTGCTTACCAGATATCACTGGGGCGTTACAGGTCTCATACCAATGACTTATCCAATAGTGGACACTTGTCCCCTTTGGGTATCAATACATTTGGACGTCAGTTTTGGATAGATAGCTTTTTGAAATGTATTCACACTCCATTGCTTGCTCACACTGGGCATTCTGACTCCTTTCTCTAGAAATAGTGGGGAAAAGGCAAGGAGTTTGCTTGTGGGATCAGTTTCATTCTTTAAACAGGTATTTGTTTATTCAGGGTCTTCTTTGCGCTGAGCACCATATCACATGCTGTGGTCACATGCTTCTAGGTCACTGTAACCCACTGTGGTGGACACAGCAGACCTGGATCCATTCTATGGAGCTTGTTCTGTCTGTAGTTTGGCCCATTTTGAGAGCTCATGGGATGAACACTTCCTCTTCCTGAACTGTGCTGGACTGTGATCAGTGAGGTCTTTGAGGGCCTCTGGAATAAATTGAATTATTGGCCCTTATGGTAAAAGGCCCAACATTGTGGTTCTGGGCCTTCCCAATGTCAGCCGTCACTTCACTGCATTGCATCTGTAGTGGCAGGAAGGTGTAATTCCTTTCCTTGCCCATCACAGGGTCGTGGCTGACACTCCTATAACAAAAGACAGGTTAATAAGAAAAACATAGCATATTTATTCAATCAAAGTTTTGCATGACACAGGAGCCTTCAGAAATGAGACCCAAAGAGCCATGGGAAAACTGTTTTTATGTTTAGTCTTTCTCTCTCTCTCTCTTTTTTTTATTAAATCAAAAAGAAGTAGATCATGTATACATTAATGCATTTAGGGGGTACAATGTGCTGATGTCATATACAATTTAGAATGCTTACATCGTACTGGTTAATGTATCCCTCACCTCATTTACTTAATTATTGTGTTAAGACATTTATACTCTATGCTTAATAGATCTGACATGTACCCTTGCAATATGCACCATAGGTGTGATCCCACCATTCACCCTTTCTCCATCTGACCTCCCCTCTCCCCTCCAATTTCCACCTTCATCCTGGACCATAGTTGTGATCTATTCTTCATATGAAAGTGTGAGTGATTGTACATGCTTAGTCTTGATGAATAATGGACAGTCATGTGATAGAACAAAGGGGATGGTCTAATGGTAACACACCCAGTAAAGCCTGTCTGTTTAGATTCCCCATGGTCTTTCTGTGGAGCATTCCTTCCTCCTTGGTATGGAGCAAGACCCCTCTGGAATGAAAGTCTACAAGGGAGAAGGGAGAGAATGACCTTTCTAGGTTTTATGGCTTGCTTTGGGGGAAAAGGGTTCTAGTTTCTATGACTCACCTGGTGGGGGGGGGAATGGGGGGAGAAATGAGAGCAGGAAGTCAGAGAAAGACTTTGCTTTTGAGGCTGTTTCTAGCACCTTCCAACCTCCTTTAGTTCAAAGTATTCAACATGCCAAAATGCCATACTTTGGGGTATCATTTTCTGATCCCCAACACTGTTCATCTGCCATGTTATTTAACACCTATTTGCCTGGATTAGAGCCTTACAGTGGCTTTTCTGTCCCACCGCATAAGGCGCATATGTTTTGTGCTAATGGCTGGCCATGTGGCTGTATTTCCTCCTCCTCCTGAGTTAGCTGCATTCCTCATGGTTGAGGTTGCTGGACATATAGCTTCCAGAGAAGTGAGGACTTACAGCGTAGTTAGTGGTATGCTGGCAAATGATTAACAGCTAACTAACTTGAGGTGGAGGGGAGCGCTAATTTAGAGCTTTTTCTGATTTCTGTGGTGCAAATACTCCTACCACAGCCAAATTCAAGCTCCCAACATGATATCACTGTGCAACAGCACACCATTGTAGAGTAATTCCACCACACAGGTGCATGTACAATAGATACAAATAACCTCAAGAGCATAGACAGTGGTAACGTGTAGTAAAATGACTAAGAAGTGATAAACTTTGCATATTCATTAGCTTTGCCTTTAATATAACTTAAATGTAAGTTTAGATCATTTGATTTTTAACATGGCTATATTTAACAAACTGGTTCCCAAAATTCATGTTGAACCATTGGTTCTCACTATGGAGCTGAGGGTAGCTCCATCTCACTTTTCTTTTAGCCTAAA
This sequence comes from Loris lydekkerianus, assembly GCA_963574355.1. Lineage (NCBI taxonomy): Eukaryota > Metazoa > Chordata > Mammalia > Primates > Lorisidae > Loris > Loris lydekkerianus. The sequence continues at coordinate 57,284 of CAUYPK010103473.1, forward strand.
CAGTAGGAAAAAGAGCTGAGTAGACAGGTCACCAAGGCTCTCATCCCCACTTTAACCAGAGCAGCCCAGCTCATATTTAATTTATGCATAATGGAGTTGTAATGAGTTTAAAACATCAGAATTCCAATAAGAGGAGGGCTATCTCTTGTCAGTACCTTTAAAAACTTAACATTGAGCAGTCAGACCTGATTTATATTTTGCATTGTCCTTCAAAAACATCTCTAGATGCTGGGTTACCCCCAAAACATTGCCCTAGAATGTATCTCTATTTTTTTTTTTTACACAACACAATTTTCTTTGAGTAAAAACTAAAACCTTTTCCTAGTAGATGTGTGGTTGGTCTTCTACTGAATGCAAGCTTTTTAGCCATGGAAATGGTAGAGAGGCTGCAAGGGTTATGAATATGACACAATCCTTTTCTGAAGGCAAATTCACCCTCTTTAGCCTGCCAGAGAAATTATTTTTCCAGGAAAACTAAACAGTAAGCACATACTTAGATGTTCCTTTCAAGCAAGAGAGGAGCCCTTTCTATCCCATTAAGGTCAGGCAATTGCCCAAATGATTTGCTTCACTGCCTATCATAACGGGGAGTGTGGGACAGAATCAGCAGGAGCCTACTCTCATCTCTCTCTATCCGGCAGTCTAGTCGAACAAAGTTCATAGGCACAGACACCCCCCCAAGCCTGCAATCAGAGAGGCTGAGGCTGGGGCCACTCGGGACACCTTCCCCCCTAACAAGCCCCACAGCATGCCCTCAGTTCAGTATAGCAGCTCATGAGAACCAGTATTCTGGAACCAAAAGTAGAACAGTGAAATACTGTGTATTGAAGCTGGTGGCCCAGAAGGCCATCAGCTAAGGCTCAGAGCTTCCTGGATAGCTGTCAAGCCTGCTGGGTGCATACTTTTCAAATGCAGATAGAATAGCCAGTGGCCCAGGAGCGATGAAGGACAGGGGACCTGCTATTTCCTGCCTACATGGCTACCTTCTGAGGTCCAGGGGTGCTCTGTGTAGCTTTGTTTCTCTGGTTCTGTCCCCACTGCTGACCCCAGCAGCAACCTCCCCTTAGCTCCATTTTGCTGAGGGTTGATGGCTCACTGTCTGAAGGCTTCAACTGTAAAGAGGTATGTATGCATGCCCAACACATAAAACAGACCCAAAGCCAAGCTCTGTCCAGTTGAGGCCAACTTAGGCAATAAATCTTGCTCAATTCCCTGGTCAGAATACCTTTGGCTACCTCTGCAAGCCCAGTCTACTCTTGATCCAGGGCCCTTTGGCCAAGATCCCTGCACAATCGGCACTCTTTCCTCTTCTCTGTCCAAGTTGAGCTCACTCTCCCCTGGCTCCCCCCAAAGTTCTTCACTTTCAGAATCAGGATCTTTTGAACAAAAATCTTGCTACAAAAATCTCTTCTCTAACTCAGACCTCTAACCTTCTTCCAAACTAGACTCCTAGATTCTCTTGAGTCTCCCAGCACTTGAATTCTAGGGGAATTTAGCCTCTCCAGGGGAAGCAGAAAGACACTCTCTATTTATTTAGTTAACATTCAATGGCTACTATTATTTCTAGATCACCACGGAAATCATCAATTTCAGAGTATGCTTTCCCTATATCACTTGCTCTTGACCATGGAGAAAAGTTTGAAATCTAAGCCAGCAAAATACTGTCTTTTCAAAGCACAAAAAGGAGGGAAAGTTAGCTTATGTTTTAGAAAGCCCTGGAATATTATGGACTAGCTGAGTAAATATAATTAGGAAAAGGGAGGTCAAGGATAGATTCACTTGTAGCCCAAGAAGTCTCATGATAAAAGTGAATTTTCCTAAGAATTGCCAGAAAGCAATTTGGGGACTGATGAGCCAAGAATTTCAAAAGAGCCTCCACCTTTCACCTGGCCTTGATATCACCAAAGGGCTCCTATTTCTCCAGTGTAGGCTCAAGAAGCAAGCTTTTCATTGCTGCTTTCCAAAGTGTGCTCATACCCATTAGCTCACTTGATTCTCACTATAACCCTGTGAAGGAGGTAGGACAACTATCAGTTTTCTCCTGCCTCAATTCTGGAAGATTCCCGGGAGTCAGATATTGTACAATTGTTAAGTTGACAGGTTTTGCTTTATTTTAACTTGCTAACAAAACCTGGCCTAATCTAATCGTCATGTAAAGGGAAGGTTCATCATGCAACATTGACCTAAGCTAGGCAGAGAAAAGCCTGATCATCAGGGGGGCAATGATCTGGGGAAAAACCTTGGGAAATTTAGTAATTTTACTCCTCCTTTTCCTTTCCGGAGCTAAAACCCAGGCTTTTGAAAGGGTGGGCCAATGTTATCCTGAAGCTACTCAAACCTTTTTCTTGTAGACTGGATACTAAGGCCAAATTCTTATATATTTGTCTATATTTGATCAACTTACCAATTAATCAGCTGCTCATTGTGTACCTAACTCTGGTCACTGGGTGGAGTAAGCAAAGAAGTATGAGGTGCAGACCCTGACCTCCAGGAGGTTTCCATTTTGCTGGATGCCTAACTTACACACATTGCACAATAACACATAGTAGCCAAAACAAAATGAAGAGAAGATCAGGGAGGATTGATACAGCCAAGGGAGGCATCCCAGAGAGTCAGAACACAGTGATGGTTAGGAGCATGAGCTCTAGGTTTGGGCAGTAAACATGGCTTGGAATTCTAGATCTGCCATTTCTAGCAATGTGAACCTTGAGCAAATCACTATGCTTGATCTATAAAATGGGGTGAATGAAAATTAATAAATATTTATAAAGTTGCCAAGATGAATAAATAAGGATAATGTGGTTTCAATATGGTGCTATTTAAGCTGAACTCTGAAGAATAGTGAAGATTTAGAGACAGTCAAAGGGAGAGACACTGAATTAAACAAAAGTACTGAATTAAAAGGAAATAAGGTGGGTAAAGATATTGGGGATATTGCTCTTGTTAAAGCAGGAAAAAATAAACTTTGTTCAGTTGAGTGCAGGTAGATGGAGAAAGGCCACCGTGCAGAGAAGTTTAGATAGGATATAAGAAGGGACACTCCCACCAGATTTTTAAGCAAGAGAGTGACCTGAAGATAGTGGTCTTAGAATAAGATTGGCTTGTGGGTGTACTTAGTGATTTGGAGAGGGACTGAAGGATATCCATTGTGTGGACTGTGGATTGTGAAGTGGCAAGACCCCCCACGGCCTGGGAGGTGCATTCAAGGAACAACCCCCAAACTGCTTCTCCTCCCTTCCTAAAAAACAATAATTTTTTCTACTTGCTCCCTTTGCCAGAAGTCACATAGCCTCTGTGTATCTTTTGCCTAAAAGCACATAGCCTTCTCTCCCTAAAGCTAATCTTTACCCCATGTACTATTACTTCCCCTTAACCTTGTAAAATGAAAATATTCCCACTCGCTTTCCCTGTTGATTTGTAACACTGTTAGTATAGAAACCTAGTTTAGATACTATATAAATAAAGCTATTTGTACGGTTTGGTGCTAGCTGCAGCTATGAGCTACATCAGACCTACCGATCCCATCCTTATCTCTTGTGTGATCTTTGTCTGTTGTATGTTTTATTTCTTTATCCCCTATGATTCCCACTTTGGTAAGTGCTGGATCAGAAACATTGTTTCAGACATGAGTGGATAATGACCTGAACTAGAGATATGAGAATGAGAATAGAAAACATTTGAAAATATTTTGGAGGAAAAACTAACTGGATAGAGTATGAGAATGGACATGAGGGATGAAAGAGAAGGAAGGGTCTGGGGTCTCGGAGGGTTCCGAAGTTTTGAATCTAGGTGACTTGAACAGTAGCAGTGCCATTGACAAAAAAATGGGAGTCGAGAGAAGCAGTAGACATGAAAGGAGGATGATGGGCTCAATGTTCAATCTGTAGAAATATCTGGAAGGAAATGGTGATACCTGAATGTTCTAGAGAGTATAATTTCCTTCTTTTACTTTATCGCTGACAGAGGGAGATCTCACCTTTGGTTAGATAATTATATTATCTGCAAATATTGACAGTTTTTTCTCTTCTTTTCTGGTACTATTCTTTTTCTTATTCTACTTACTTGTCTTGGACCACCAATAAAATGTTAAAGAGTAGAGTTACAGTAGAAGTCAACATTCCTGTCTTGTTTTGACATGAAAGCCAATGTTTCAAAGTTTGTTAACACTTACGTTAACAAAAAGTTTCTAAGTTTGTTAACACTTATGTAATGCTTCTATGTATGAAGCACTATTTATGGATTTATGGATGCTTTACAAAAACTAGGTTATTTAATCCTCCGACAATGTTGGAAGATAAAATTATTGTTCCCATTACAAATGAAGAAACTGAGGCACAGAGAAGCTAAGTAACTTGCCCAGGGTCACACAGCCAACAAGTGGCAGAACAGAGCTTCAAACCTCCACTGTCTAGCTTTGGGGGCTATGTTCTTAAACACTCTGCTATGCTTGCTACCCCTTTAATCCAGTTTTCTGTGGATTTCTGGAAGATAGTCTTCATAAAGCTAAAATTTCCTTATAGTCCAAATTTTCTTAGTGCTTTCTAAGAGGACATGGGTGCTCAGCTTTAGCAACTATTTTGTGCTGCATCTATTGAAATGATCATATTGTTTTCTCCTTTACTATGCAAATATAACCAATTATATTGATGTTATTTCTGATGGTGAGCCACCCCTATACTTCTTGGGTTAAATCCTACTTACTTATGTTATAGTCATCTTTTTCCAAACTGCAAGATTTGATTTATTAATAATTTGTTTGGACTTTCTGTATAGCAGTGTCTCTCTCTCTTTCTCTCTCTCACTGTTGGTGGCACTGAAAACTAGTACAAACTCTATGGAAAATTGTGCAGAGATACCTTATTTTTCTGTACTCATACAATTTGGTATTGGTATAATGATAGCTTTGGAAATTAAGCTGAAAACTTCCCATCTTTTTAATGCTTTGAAACTGGTAATGGAATTGTCTGTTTCTTAAAGGTTTTAGACAATTTACCTTTAAAACGTTTGTGTGTGTGTGTGTGTGTGTGTTTAGGAGTCTGAGATGTACTACACATCTTTGTTTCTATTTCAATTTTGTCTCTCCTTTTATTGGTGTAGTCAAATTTTCATCTTATTTTCAAGCCAATTTTGATAACTTATAGTCTCCTAGAAAATTATCTATTTCATCTAGATTTCCAAATGTATTGGTATAAATATTAATACAAAATAACAATTGTTTATAATTTTATAACTATACCAGGACTTATACCATTACTAAGAATATTTAATATTCTCTTATCCTTTTTGATGTATTCTCAATGTCATTTTCACTTCACTCTCCCTTTCCCTTTCACTATCTGTTTTTAGTCCTGAATGGGTTGTTGTTGTTGTGTTTTTTTTAACAAACTTGATAACTTTTGCCTATTTTAATGGTCTTTTCAAAGAGCTGGCCTTTTGCTTTATTGATCAGTTTTCCTTTTTTGATGATTGTGTACTTTATACATTTTTTATTTAATCTTTATTAGCAAAACTTACTCCTGTCAAGCCCGTCTGTGTGGAATAGCCTTCCCCCCTCCCTGTTCACTCAGCTAACTAACTCCTACTCATTCTTCACTTTATGCATCATGTCTTTCAGGAAGCCTTCCCTGACTCTCTAGAATGATTTAAATGTTCATCCTCTGTCCTCCCCCAGCAACTTTAAGCCTTTATCATTCCATGTTATAATTAGCCATCTGTCTCTTCACTATTAGATTGTAAATTTCTTGAAGGCAGGGACCATGTCTGGATCATAATTGTACCTCCAAGCACCTACCATAGTACTTGGCATCCCCAGTAGGAATTCATAGCAACCCACCCAGGAGCTGGCAGGTAGATGTAACAAAGGAGTTCCTGCCACAGTCTTTTGCCTGAGGTTTTGGGGTCTTTTTTCAAAAGGAAAAAATATATACGCTTGGGAATTTATTTTCTTGATTTTTTAAATAAACCCCTTCCAAAGTGTCATCTCAATAGTCAACCCTTTGGAAAGGTGTCCTGCCCACTCCCTAATCCCCCTGCCTTTCAGAATGGATCTAGAGGGTTCAACCCCAAAGGAGACAAGGCCAGGAGTTAGTCCTGAAGGAGCTGGGACTAGCTGGAGTTTAAGAGTCTACAGACTACCCCAGGGCTTTTCCATTTCAAAACAGAGTTCCTAAATGGAGGCCCTTTCCTTCTCTGCAATGAGGTTTGGGGGACCACATCCCACACTTCCACTCCTCTCATTTATAATCTCATCTGAAATACATTTCCCTCTGTATTCATCTTTCCCCTCAATTCCCTTCTCTTATTTACCATTGACCCTGTAGTTTTTTTATTACTTGTGTCCAGGAGGTGTTTCGAGAATGTGAACTGAAGTAGTAGTTTATGAAATTGGCAACACCCATGCATTGCTACCCTAAGTTTTCTTCTGGAAACTTCTGTGGTTAGCACTCATGTCCAAGGAAAGCAGAACACAGGCTGAACTGAAAGAGAGGCATTCCAAAATCATGGAACACCATCAGCATTAGGGCTGGCTCCTACCCACTCCTCAGCTCCCACCTCCACCCTAGCTAGGGTCTGATAGAAGACTATTTCTAGAGACAAAAACCCAACTGGTGACTGAGGGTTTTCCTGCTTACTGTGAATTTACTTCCTGGAAAAGATGGTCTCACTTCCTCACACAATCTGGGTTCCTCTTTGAGGAAGGGATCATGAAACTAAAAATATAAAAGAACTTTTGAAACAGAACTCATTCTGAAATGAGATTCAAGACCCAAAGCATATCCACTCTGTACTACCTGCCTAAGACAGAACTAAGGAAAGAGAGGTGGCTGCAGGGACCCATGTGGGCCCAGGGGCACTGGGAAAGGCCAGGCAGCCTATCTCAGACCTTTCTGAGTTTGCTTTGCCAACAGAAAATGTGTTCTAGGCAGTGCGTTAAGCTCCAAGGATATAGCAAAGAACAGTACACAGTATTGCCCTTGAGGAACTGTAGCCTGGTGTCTGTGTGGGACATAGTATCCACATTTGTAACTCTCCCGGCTACTAAGCTATCTGACACCTTGACTTAAACATGTACCATCCCCTCAGCATTTGCAGTGGCCCTGAAGACAGGCACTATATCTCATTTATCTCTATACTCCCAACATCTAGCACATTACTTAAAATTTATACACACTCAGTAAATACTTTTATATGAATGAAGGAAGAAAAGAAGGGAGAAGAGAAGGATGGAAGGAAAAGGGTAGATGAGGTATCCCAGAAAGGGTTCATATTGACTAGAGATGATGTCTGGCTCCACAGGACCTAATCTCAGTGTATTGTATGGGTCCCAGATAATCACTGGCTGGGCCCCCCAGAAACAATCCTCCTAATCAAGATGTCTCTGAAGCAACTATCAGAGTCATGGGACAAAATCTCAGCTGTATGAAGGTGGTTTCACAGATGCTGGTGACTTTGAATTGGTCACTTTTGTTGTTGTATTTAGTTATCCTTGAAAGTGTTAAAACATCAAGATCGGAAAACAATTTGGTGGTTCCTCAAAAAGTTAAATGTTGGAATTAATATATGACCTGCAATTCCACTCCTGGGTATAAACTCAAAAAAAATTGAGAAAAGGGACTCAAACCAGTACAAGCATACGCATGTTCATAGCAGCACTACTCACAACAGCCAAAAGGTGGAAATAGACCAAATGTCCATCAGCTGACAAGTAGATAAACAAAAATGTGGTATATCCATATAGTGGACTGTTATTAAGCCATAAAATTGAATGAAGTACTAAAAATGTGACAGTGTGGATAGACCTTGAAAACACTATGCTAAGGGAAAGAAACCAGACACAAAGGCCACATATGATTTAATTTATATGAAATATCCAGAATAGATAAATCCATAGAGATAGGACACAGATGGGTGGTTTCCAGGGTCTGGGAAAAAAAATGGGGAGTATCTGCTTACTGGGTAAGGAGTTTTACTTTGGAGTGATGGGAATGTTTTGGAACTAGATAGAGGTGATGCTTCTATAATATGTGAGTATACTAAATGCCACTGAATTGTTCCCTTTTAAATGGTTAGTTTTATGTGATTTCCACCTCAATAAATTATTATTTCTTAAATAATAATACTAGGGTAATCTTGAGAAAAGGCAAAGTGGAGAAGCCTCAGTTCTGATTCTGGGCAAGCTGGGTAGCTGAGGGGAGTGGTAGACCAGGTGGGGATAGCCTGGGACTTATTTCCTTCCTCAGTTCCACTCTGCTGTGCTATGATGCTTGTACCTCTTTTCAGCGAAGACAAGTGTTTATTCCTATCTCCATTCCTGACCATATCCAAGAATCACTTGGAATTATTCTGAAGAATATTCCACTTCTGTATGGACTGTTCATCATAAAAAGGCAGTTGTTATTTGTGGGAAGCCCTTCCCACAAGCCCCAGATACCAAAAGATTTTAGGAATATGAGAAGCCAGCCTGAAGACAGGGGTCAACTTAAGAAGATGTCCTTTCAAAGTGAGTCTTCAGAAAACATTATAGTAGCTAAGGTGTTGGATGCATACAAAGTATTGGGTAACCAGAAATATTAGCAAATGCTTGTTGATGAACTAATTCCTTGATTGAATAAAGACATTTAAACAAAGGATCCCACTCTAGTGAGGCCAATCTAATTTATGGTCTTCAGGCCATATTTTGTTTAACAGCTTTCATTCATCCATTCTTTTATTCCACAGACACTTACTGAGCACCTTCTGTGTTCTTGGAAACATAGTGCTAGCAATTCATCATCAGAGGTATAAATAAAAGAAATTCATATACAATCCCCAAAATTCTTTTCAGACATATTCCAACCTTTTATCATCTCCAAACTTTGAGCCTGAGTAAACTGATATGCAAGAACAAAGCAGGTTATGGTGATGATGGTGATGTGTCCACAAATTGAAATATGTGGTCCAATAAGTATGGTTAAGGGGCTATAGAGCAGAATACTTGAAAACTGGGCCAGTGAAGGAAATGGCCCTGTGACAAGGGAGGTGGAACAGCTGGAGGAAAGCCTGATCAATCTTTTCTGCCATCTGCCCTGTCCTCTCTGTCCTCCTCCCCATGGCTGGACTACCTGGAGACCATTGATTAAACCGGTACTCCCTTATACTGCTATGGCTAAACACACCCTGGGTGCAGCGACCACTTTCCTCCTCTCTCCCCCTTCCCCCGAATAGCTTATGAGAGGCTCTGTGTGAGCACTAGGTTGCCTGAAATCAAGGGGAGGCAATCTTGTCAGAGCTAAGGAGGGTCTGCTGCTTTCTGCCTATGCTACAGTTAATCCACTGCCATCTGTCTTTATTTTGCTGACTCACTGCTTTCATTTGGGTTGGCAGCTCTTTTGCCGTTGGCTGTGGCCTTTAACTGTTTACAGAGGACTGAGATGGATGGAGAATTTAGGAGCTTTGCGTTCATTCCCTGAATGAAATCCTACCCAGGTACTCTGGGCCTCTCGTTGAGGGGCTGAGGCCAAGGCCCCTGGATTTTGATGGATGGTGGAGATTAAGTGTAGGGTAACACATCATTTAGTCTGATTGCAAGGCCAGATTTTTCCCCAGTGCTGCTAAATGAGCTGGGAGGTCATGTGAATTGTCTGCCCAAGCACAAGGGAACACAGTGCCTTTTAATTAGAATAAAGATGAAAGATATTTGGGACCTTGGTCTGTCAGAGAACTTGAAACACCCAAATCCTATACTTCATTCACGGTTCTCTTTAAGCTTCACCTTATCCATGGAAGCCTTTCTGTGCAAACTTCCATCCCATAATCCACCCCACCGCTCCTCCGAAACACACTTCCCTACACTCTGAGTCTCATCTGCATTTGGTTTCTACCGTGTACAGTCCTGGCTCTGCAGCCATTTTGGAGCTGTCCTTGAGCAATTTGAGATCTGCTCTTTATCCCTCAGTGAGACATAAGCTCATCAAGATGTGAAACTTCATAAGCCTTTGTGATTCTGAGTGTGACACTGGGCATTATATGTTTGCTACCTAAAGCTAAGGTGACCATACAGTTTAACATCCAAATTGGTACACTTTAGAAGGTAAAGGGCAATACTGTTAATAATAGCACTAGGATAGCAAATGTAAATTAGAACCATCCTGGGCAGATGAGTACCTATCTTCACCCTACCTAAAGCACCAGGTTCCTTGTTTTTTTTAATATGCTTCTTTTTGTTCCTACCCCAAATCCCAGGCAGGGACTGGTAAACACCAAGGCAGATATACCAAAAAACACTCAACTCTCTATACCCCAGAAATGGTCTAAGGCGGACACAAAGTAGGCTATGTGAACCAGTGTGATGAAGGTGTGTCAAACTGTTTATAAAACCAATGTATGGTGCCCCATGATCGCATTAATGTACACAGCTATGATTTAATATTAATAAAAAAACTAATATGAGCCTACTACCAATCCTTGGCATCTTAACATAAATCATTTTTTTAAATGTTTATTATGCGTATACAATACTTACATATCTTTATGGGGTGCATGTGATGTTTTGATGCAGGAATACAAATGCGGATTAATCAAATCAGGGTAATTAGGGTATCCATCACCTCAGTCGTTTAACATTTCTTTGTCTTAGGAATATTCCAGTTTCACTCTTTTAGTTATTTCAAAGTATAACCCAATTTAATGTTGATTATAGTCATTCTGTTATGCTGTCAAATATTGTTCATTCTATCTAATCATATTTTTACACCTATTAACCACCCCACTTTATGCAACCCCTTGCTACATTTCCCAGTTTCTTGTACCCATCATTCTACTCTCCATCTCCATGAGATCAATTGTGTTTAATATTTAGTTCCCACATATGAGTGAGAACATGCACAATTTGTCTCTCTGTTAGTACGGATCATTTGAACAGATGTCCTAGAAGTGTTTCTGCTAATTTCTAAAAGACTCAAAGGCCAATGATACCTTCCTCCAAGTCACCTTTTCCCAGGATCCAATTACCATACAATAAAATGGAGATGACTGGCTTATAGAAAATTACTCCCTTGAAAACTTAACATTACACAGCCAAACTATCCCAGGGAAATGGCAGCAGGACAGGCTTTAAAAAAATAGCCTTCAAAAATAAATAAATAAATAAAAATAGCCTTCAGAAATGAGAGCCCTCATTTGCTGCTAGCACGACTGTAAAATGAAGCAGCCCCTTTACAGAACAGTTTGGAAGTTCTCAAATGATTCAACATAGTTACCATCTTCCCCAGCTATTCCACTCCTACATATATACCCAAGAGAACTGAAAACATGTCCACACAATAGCTTGTACATGAATGGTCATGGCAGTGTTACTCAGAGTAGCCAAAAAGTAGAAACAACCTATGTGTCTATCCCTTGATGAATAGATAAACAAAATGTGGTATATCCATATAAAGAAATATTATTCAGCCACAAGAAGGAATGGAGAACTGATACATGCTATAACAGGGATGAACCTTGAAAACATTATGCTAAGTGAAAGATGCTATTACAAAAGACGACATCATATCCTTCCATTTCTATGAAGTGTCAGAACAGGCAAATCCATAGAAATAGAAATCAGATTCATGGTTGCCTAGGACTGAGTAGTGTGGGGAGTTGAAGATAGGGGAGAAGGACAGCTAAAGGGTACACAGTTTCTTTGGGGTGATGGTGATGGTGGTACACCTCTGTGAATATACAAAAACCAATGAATTGTGCATGTAAATGGGTAAATTGTATGGAATGTGAATTAGCTGTCAATAAAGCCATTAAAAATGTGGCCTCCAGGCCTAAGTAGGACTCAGTACCAGCTACCCAGGCTAGGCTCACACTCCTTTGGTAAGGACATGGTCACTCTCCCAGACGTTCTTCTCAGATTTCAAAATGGGTAAGTACAAACTTGGGCAAATGTCTCATAAGGGAAGACCACTGGGAAAAAACCATCTTAATACCCATGAGACTTTGTGCCTTTTTCTTGATTAACCTTTATAGAAACATCCAACCTGAAGTTAAAGGGTCCAATAATATTTGACAAGAAAGGGCCTTAGAGCGTGTCCACTTCAATCCCCACTATGTAAATGCTCAGAAAGAGGAAGTGACTTGCCTAAAGTCACACGGCCAGCCTGTGGTAGAACAGGGACTAGGACCCGATGCATCTAACTCTCCTACAGTGTTCTTTCTCCTGCCCCTGCCTTCTCCATTGCCTCCCTTTCCTCGGCCCTGTCCCCAAAGTAGCCCCTGTAGCCTTTGTTGCTGAAATCTAGAAACAGTCAAGTCTGAGAATCCAAGTAAAAAATCAAGGTGAATTTATAATTTAGGAAATATGGCACGAATTTCTTAAATAGAGATCAGGAAATGTGCATTATAGTTCTCCCAACATCAGGATGTGGACAGAGTATAGGATTTGACCCCTGGTACAGCTAAATTTGTGGAATAATCACATGCTTCTCTTTCTACTGCATTTGGCAGTATTAGAAGAGAAAAATAATATTCATCTTAGGAAAACCTTGGTAACTGCAAATTTGCTGGCAACCTTATTTCCTCTTGCTTTCTTGGAAGAAACCAAACGAAAAAGCAGCTGTACAAATTAGCCCTGACCAACAGGCCCGGGACCAAAACAAAACAAGAAATAATACTCAAAAACAAATCAGGCTAAATATTTAAATCAGAATAGAAAATATATCCAACTATACGCCTGCTGGAGCTCTTGAAACTGCTAATCTTCACTTAATTGTTGACAACATCTTCCTTCCAGGAGGTCAGGACAAAGCTAGGGACAGTTTGACCGAAAGTTACCAGGAATTTTCTAACCCCCTTCATCTACATTCACAGATTTTTCTGATAGCCCTGTCTAATAGCAGCAAATGATTTATCATGCTTATTGGAGTCCTACTGGTACCATAATTTTAAGGCATCCGTCAGAATACATTGTGTACCAGGCACTGTGCCAGTGCTGGAGGAAGATAGGACCGAGGGAAGACATGATGCCTGGCCAACAGGAGCCATACACCCCCAAAATAAGGTGAACCATGCAAGGTCAATGGCAAAGGCTAAGGGAGAGAGCTAAGTTAAAGAGGGAGGAGAATTGATGTATCCTGAATAACAGTAAGAGGACCAGTCTTTCTGGAGTAGAAAGAGATTTCTTTTAAGGTGGGATAGTTGATTGAAAAAGAAGATTGGAGACAGATTGTGGAGACAATAAGCAGTTTGAGGAGGTGAGTGGCTGGATGAGAACCACATCAGGAGAACCCTCTCTTCGCCTTCCCCTCAACACTGGGTTAGGACTTCTCCTCTGGTTCCCACAGCCCCCTGGGCCTTACCATAGCACTTTTCACATTTTCCTTTAATTTGCTGCTTCCTTGTTCTTCTCTTCACAGTAATTTCCTTGTTGGAAAGAGCTTGTATCTGATGGATGTGTGGCTCTCTAATGCCTAGCAAGGGGTTTAACATGTGGTCAGCACTCAGGAAATATGTGTTGATGGGACAGGACAGGGTGGGATGGGACCCGATAGAACAGTGGTTCTCAGCCTTCCTAATGCCGCGACCCTTTAATACAGTTCCTCATGTTGTGGTGACCCCCCCCAACCATAAAATTATTTTCATTGCTACTTCATAACTGTAATTTTGCTACTGTTATGAATTGTAATATAAATATCTGATATGCAGGATGTATTTAGGCGACCCCTGTGAAAGGGTCGTTTGACCCCCAAAGGGGTCACAACCCACAGGTTAAGAACTGCTGTGATAGAAGGTTCTGTCTTTGGAGGAGCCACCTGGAAGAGAAGGGAGGAAGAGATCAGTTAGAAGGATGTTGCCAGGTATAGATACAAGGAAATCTGGCCTTAACCCAAGGCAGTAGCAATGGAGACCAAGGAGGGAGGATGTCAGATGCATTTTAAAGGAAGAATGGGCAGGACTTGGGAACCTTAGTTAACACTGAGCGGAGGAAATAAAGCAAAACGGCTGTGGAATTGGAGTAGGCTGCCCGTGAGGCCATGTGGTAGGTCCTCCAGACCCCAGCAGGATTAAGCAGCCCTCGCTTCCACTTTGTGAACAACTGGTCACGGCCCAGCTGTCTGTGGGGACCCTGGCCCTTCTGTCTTTTTCATGTCTAGAGGTGAAAGGGACTAGACTATTGCTGAGGAGACTTTGCCCAGCTGTCTCCATGCCACCTGTGCCACGTCCCCAGAGCGCTCATACTGACCAGTACATCTAGGCTCACGAGTGATGAACGCCATGTGGCTGTCTTAATCCTATGGTCTCAGCTCAGCTCCCACCACCTGGAGGTGTCACACAAAGAAATCCAAAATAAAGAAAAGGGTCAGCCCGGGAAACAAGAGTCTCCTTCTTCTAGCCGTGCCTGTTTCATTCCACCTTGGGTCTTTCTGCAGCTCAGGAAGGGAAGAGTGAGAGAAAACCACAGAACTTTTCAAAATCCCATTTTCCAAAAGCTAAATCAGATTCATTCTGTGTCTCCTGCACAGACTGCATGAGCCTGGGTAATATAAACACTGTGAGGCCACAGCTGTCTGCCAGCTGCAACGAGAAAGCCCATTTTGGGGGGCATGAAAAAACCTGTCTGCAACTATCACAGATGAGAAGTGTTAGCTAATGAATGGTCCCTGCTGCGTCCAGAGCCCAGCTGAGTTATTTCAGTCTTGGGCCTCAGCAGAGATTTTTATTGGGTAACAAATTTCAAATGCCCTAGTCACCCCTACACCCTAGATTGGAGCCCATCACTTAGTCCATTCACATACACACACACAACTAGTTTACTCCAGGGACATCCTGGTTGCAGCTCAAGAATCTTGGCATTTAAAGTGTTGGGTGATTGTTCAAGGAAGGTACGGTGGGGGCTTCATGATAACACGAGCCTCGTTAGGCTCCCTGTGGAAGTGTGGAGAGGGGCCTTTTCCAAGAGTGGAGCCATCCATAGCTTCCACCAGGGATGGTCAACTGCAGGCTAAGGAACAGGTGGCTTTGTGTTGGACACCGCCATTTCTTCTGGGCCTCGGCCTAATCCCCTGGTTGTTCTTTCTCCTCCTTCATGAGCTCAGGTCAGGGGCAAGGCAAACAGCCACGCCTGCTACAATGAGATGAGAGCTGGGGCCCAGACCTTGACTGGACACCTGCCTAGAGCGTGAGCACCTCACTGCCACACCCTTCGGCCTGTCCTAGGGTAGAAGCTGGTGACTAATGATCAGCTGTGTACATGAGAGCTGTGTGTGAAGGAGAGACACACAGAATGTAGATCCAAACCAGCTATTTTTGTGTGTTGAAGTGGTGCTGGTAAAAAATACATAATATAAAACTTACCATTTTAAGCACTTTACAATGAATAGTTCAGTAGCATTTGGTACATTCACAAGGTCATGCCACCCTAACCTCTGTCTAGTTCTGGAACATTTTCATCACCCACAAAGATCCCATACCCACGAAGCAGTCAGTCATTCTCCATCCCCTCCCCCCACCAGCTCCCAGAAATCCCTGATCTGCTTTCTGTGTCTGGATTTTCCTCTGCTGGATATCTCCTCCAAACGGAATCATACAGTACGTAGACTTTGAAGCCAGCATGTTTCGAGTGCCTATTATATGTTAGTCACCATAATAGGCATTAGGATTCAGCCTCACGTACTCACCGGCTAGCAGCGGCTGCTGTTTGGGGGGATACTTGGCTCACTCGGGGCACACGCAGGTGACTTACTTTCACCATCCTCTTTCATCCTCACAATGATTCCCTGAAGTAGGTAATTGGAGTGTCCCCGTTTCAAAGATGAGTAGTACAAGACTCAGAGAAATTGAATAACTTGGCCGAGGTTGCACTAACAGTTAAGATTCCAGCTTAAGTCCTTCCATTATTGATCATGTGTTCAGCCCTGCTTAGAGCCAGACTGCGTACTTAGGGGCAACATCCTGTCTTTGTGGTATGTGCTGCCTGCCCCATCTTGCCTATCCTTAAATCCCTACTGTGACAGACCCCATAGGCAGGGGAATAATCTCATGAGGCCCTTGTGAAAATATCCACATGTTGCTAGGAATAGGAGCCTGGCATGAGTGTCCCCAGTGTTCACATGCCTCTTGGGCATACCCAGAGTTTTCTGTAGTTCCTAGAGAGCTGCATATAACCCCAGACCCTTCTCTCCCACTCCTGAGAGCATATGGTAAGGTTAGTGAGAGTTATTTATAGAGAAACCTTTGAATCTGCTCAAATTTATTTTTTAAATCACACACAGCTTTGGTATTTGATTATTAGAAATAAATAATAACTGATTGTCAGACACCAGTGTGTCCTGGCATGAAAGATGAGAAGCTCTGGTCCAAATGCATCTAAAGGCTCCAGAGAGGTGCAACTCGGCTCAGTTGGCTCCAGTTGGTGAGAAAATTCCTAGATCCTGAAGTTCCTCCTGAAAACTGAAGATCTGATTATGTCAAACAAAAATCTAGGAGTGGCCTTTGTGAGGCAGCCTTGAGGCTATGTACCTCGTGTCGGGACTTTTGAACAGTGACTCTGGCTGCATCTGACAGGGACTCTTATGTCCCAATTGCATGCGTAAGAGATCACAAGGGTTTAACCCATGTTCTGCAGTAAAACTCAAGAAAAAGGAAAAGGAAAATGGGAGTTGCCCCACTGTTTTAAAGACTCCAGGATATATGTTTAAAAGATTCATAAATGGGAGCGGCACTTGGGAAAGTTCTATGGAACTGAAAGAGACAAATATTGATACTCAACAGTCAGCTTCTATAATAATAATAATGAGACCGCCTGAATTCAAATAAGCAAAACAGATGTTCCTCATGTGTTATGAGTTGAAAATCATTCCTTCATCTGGGATCAGTTAAAAATCAAGCATGAGACTTAGTGGATGTTTAATACAAAAATAGTCAATAAAAAGACTTTGGGGGAAAATCCCAGTGAAGGCCCGCTGCAGGCATCAGTTCAAATAATTAACCAGTTGGCATTTGCCTGTTAGAGACCAAGTGATACAATGGTATGAGGGCTAGGGTTACTGAGAATGGAGCTGGTGATAGAGAGAAATGTTCTTTGCCATCAAATCTAACCAGAGCTCAACATGTAGTGTTTTTCTCAGTATCAGTGGAACTTGGAGCTGAGGTGAGCCTCAGACAAAAATAGATCTTTTGATTTTGAATAGACCTTAGGAAAACTTTCAAAAGGCTCGTAGATATATATATGGAAGTGTCTCACAGAATAGCTCATTTCAAGTTGAATCAGCCCTAGCACTGAAGTGGGTATAAATGAGAGGACTTTAGCCATAGTCTCTGCCTTCAAAAAAAGTTTCAAGTTCATTGGGCATCTCATGCCCTCTGTATACAGTGAGGCTGTCCACACCAGAGAAAGATCGAACATCAGAGCTGGAAGGTACTTTAGGAACTGTAAATCTAACATTTGCAGTTCACTGATGAGGAAACGGGCACAGGAGTCTCTTAGATGAGCCCAAAGTCACACAGGGAATTCATCCCCAGGCAGAACTGAGAACCCTACCTTTCGTTACTTCACTCGGAGAGCCCACTAAGTGAAAGAGGCACAAATCAGAGAAAACATTATTGCTCTTTCACAATCCAGGCATAAAATTAGGATTCGATGAGAAACTCTGGACTGGTGTGCTCTGTCATTCCACAGAACCAGCTAATAGCCCTCTTTGTTTTAAAGAATTGCAGTAAAATAGTCACCTGATCCCAAAGAAAAACAAACAAACAAAAACACAAAACAGGCAGCCACAAGAAATTCTTGATAAAGCCAGGCGAGGGCCTAGGGCTTTGGGAGACTATCTTACAAGGCCAGGCAGGAGAGATTAAAGGAAAATAGTTGGGGAAGGTGAAGGCGTAAAAGGGATGTCATATGATCAAAGTCTGTAGAGAAACTTCTGAGAGTTATAGATCCAGGGGACTTAGACACAGTCACCACATTTTGGAGTATAAGAGAGAGGAGTGACTTTTGCAGTGCACATTAGAAAAAAAAAAAAAAAAAAAAAGGACAGCCTCACTGTATACAGAGGGCATGAGATGCCCAATGAACTTGAAAAAAGTATGCAAACCATCTTACTCCAAAAGATTTTGTAAAGTTACAAAGAATTTCTCAAAGAACTTCCAATAAATTGATTCCTGCTTAATAACAATAACAATATTAATAATAGCTACCATTTATGGAGAATTTACTATGTGGCAGGCACCATGCTGAGCTCTTTATATAGTTTTCTTATTTCATCTTTTTATCCTTATTTTTTCCTTTCTTATTTCATCCTATACTTGTGGCACTACCTACATTTTTAGATAGGGAAACTGAGGCTGAGAGAGGTTAAGTCATTTGCCCTAGGTCAGACAGCTAGTCAGTGGTGGAACCCACCCTCAAATCCTGGTTTCCCTTAATTTCAGAGCATGGAGACACTCCCCCATCCTGCCTCTGTAATTGTGATGGCTTAGTTACTGGGGGCTCTCTTTCTGATGGGAGAAAGATCTAACAGAAGTGGTATTTGAGAATGTTCATTCCAGTTGGTGGAAAAGATGAACTAGAAAGAGAGGCCCTAGAACCAGGGAACCATTTAAGAGGCTGAACCAATGAAAATAAATGAAAACAAAGGATTCTGTGATACAGAACTAGAAGGAAGAACCGACAGACTCTAAAGACATATAGCATCTTTTTGGGCTGAGCTCTGCTTTTGTTCGTTTAGGACATCATGGAGGTTTTCCATGACAGCACATGTAGATCTTTCTCCTCCTTTTTTGTGACTGCTTAGGCGTCCATTCTCAGTGAGCGCCCTGGACATACATATACCTTTGCATACTGGTATATATCTAGGATCATAGTAGTAGTGAAATTTCTGATAAATCAAACTCTCATAGACTTTGGGGGGAAGATTTTCAGAGTTTGAGATGATTATTTTAAATCAAGATGGGGGAGAACCCTTCTTTGGTAATTGAAGGAATAATATAACAGGAATATATGAGTTGGTTGCCATTCAAAAGTGTAATCAAAAAGCACAGGGTCTTCCATACCTTTGATACCCAACAAATAGTGGTGTTGTCAAAGCTAATAACAGGAAGAAAGGGAACAGAAGGCATGGTAGCCCTTTGGGAGCCATTTTCAAATGTTAGAGATCTGGTAACTCATCTCTCTTCATTACTTAATTTTGAGGGAAGAGGAACCAAGCTAGAGTATTGGGCAGGTGGATGTCTGTGGCTATCATTTAATAGATGGCCTTCTGAGAGGCTCCCAGGAGTAAAATTGGCAAACAGAATGCAGGGCAATATTCAGATATAATAACTACTTGACTTTATTTGTAATTGAGAAGGTTGGCTATTTTTCTTAGACAAGGAATCTAAACAACTTCTTAAAAATAGCTCCCCAAGGGAAGGGAAGGTAAATTCAAGAATTATTAAGTATAATAGTCCATCCCCCGAGTGATAACTTGGACACACTGCTAGTAGACTCAGTCCTGTTTGGCATATCTCCACCTCACCTCTCACTGCCTCTAGCCAAAAATCTCTCTGCTCCTGGTATCCAGCTCCTGGGCACCATGAACCAAGTAAGAAGGAGGGGGTGGACAGGGAGAGGAGAGTGAGCTGAGGCTAGCTGCCTCTCCCAGATAGACAGGTTGTGACACAATCTAATGCAAGAAACTTTTAGGAAAACACCTATGTGTAGAGATACTAGACCCACTTTTTACATTTCCACAAAATGGACTAGTCCAGAATACTACCATCTTATTCATTTACTCAACAAATATTTATCGTGCACCTACTATGTGCCAGGCACTTTAATAGGCATTGAGAGTACAGTGTTAGCACAACCGATGTGTCCCCTGCCCTCATGGAGCTGACTGTCTCAGAAGAGAGGAGTAATAAACAAGCAAACACATAGAGAAACATACAATTGCAAATGGTAATGAGTGCTCTGAGTGTTCTGCAAAAGAAAAAAAAAAAACAACTAGGTTCTGAAAAAGAGAAAATACAGGTGGGGCCTGGGCTGAGGGATCAGGATGGCCTTTCCAGGGTAACCTGGCATTTAGAGTAATTCCTCTGCAAAGAGAAGGTGGCCAGTCACTTAAAGAGCCAGGTGAAGAGCCTTTAAGGCTGAAGGGAACACGAGTGTGAAAGCTCTTTCTGGATTCGGGCTCACAGAGTTGCCGGTCAGGCAGGAAGCTTCCTGAAAGTTGCTGCTTTTTGCTCTCCACTGAGCAAACTAAAGTGCTCTAGGCTTTGTGATTAGTCAGGGCCAGAGGCCCAGGGAGGGGGCTAGAGACCAGCCTAGAAGTCACCCCATGGGGATCCATGGTGATAGCCTGGTGGATAAGGTGAGCTTCCAAAGCTTTCCTAAACCCCACAGCCTCCTAAACCCCAGTGATTTCCCTGCCTGAGCACAGCTTTCTATCTGCAGGAAGCTTGCTTGTTGCAAAGCTGTGTGGCGCCTCGGTTAGGGTTAATGACTGAGGCAGCACTGGCCTTCAGGAAAAGTGCAAGCGGCAGCAGAGAGTGAGAGCGAGAACAGCAGCCAAGGAAGCGGCCCCTGCCAACAACTTCCGTTCTCTCCCTTTCCTTCGGCATGGCTGCCCGAGGAGCCCCCAGTGACTGTTTATGGTGATCTGTTTGTTTCACAATTGACAAAGAAGGAGGGAGCCCTTTCTGACATATTTGCCCGGAGGCCCCAGATTTCTCAGTATGAAACTGCCAAATACGCAACTTCAACTTCGGGTAGATATTTGGCTGAATCACTTTGAAGGGCTTGTCAGTGCCTAAAATGGAAATTGTTAGAAAGCAGAGGAGGGTGGTTGCCAGCAACCATGAAATGGTAATGACCAAATCATTTATTTTTGCAACGAAATGTCATCCCCTAACACTACAAAGGCAGGTTTTTTCCTAGCTTAGAAGTGCTGACTACCTATAAAAATCTTCAAAAGTGATTCTATGTACCATGCACATGTACACACATACCCCTCTCTTTCCCCGCCCTCTGTCTTCCCTCCTAAACCAAGCTTCCTCCAACAATCCAAAAGCCCAGCTGCAAACTGGGATGAATTAAGAGGCTGGCTGATTGTGAAAGGTAATCAGGCTTCAGCCATCCTATAAAATGAAGGGGAGTTCATTTGGTTATTTGTAAGATGGTACATGGCCGGCTTTCCACTTGAGAAAGTCCTAGGCAATAATAGACTATATCCCCAAACACCACGTGGGTCTTTTAACAGTCTGCTCAAGTCTAGCCATAGTCACACCCACAAGATATGACACTTACTAAGGTTTTACTTTATGTATTGGCTTGGTTAGCAGGCAAGATCTTTCATTCTGTACCTTTTCTTTTTAAACTTTGGTGCTTTTTTCTGACTTTATGAAAAAGAAACTGGAAAATACATTGTGGGTTGACACGGGGAATGTAAGAGGATCTTTCTTTGAAAACAGCCATTAAGATACTTTTCTCTCAGGCCAATTCCTGGGCAGCTTTAACCACATACGAAGCCTCGGGTCCTTCTTTTAACTTTTCCATATTGACTCCTGTGTGAGGATCAGTGAAAATTTATACTACCGTAAAATTTATTTTTAATTTATACTTTATAAACCTTTGGTTTGAAAATACTTCAGTAACATCCGCACATTGGATACTGAAAAGTAAGATGGCTCCATTCAGCTCTCATTGTAGTGGGCTTTAGAGGTATCTTTGGATCATACTCATCAGTCCAGTTTTTGACCAGCTTCTTTTTCAACAGAAGTCATTTTCCCCAAAGTTGTTTGTGGCTGTGAGTGTGGGGTCCATTTTGTAGGCAGGTCTGGTGTTAAGGGAGGTTATAGGAGCATTACCATTTAGCCATGGACTTGATCATCTGAATGTGGCAGATGTTTGGTACACTTGAAGCCCAGGTTTTATGGAATCCCTCTCATGCAAGAGGTTGGGCCTGCCCACTGGAAAAAGTGGCTCTGGCGTGGGCAAATCCCTCTTTCAGATTCCCTTGTAGGGTTGGCTCAAAGGGGAATTATAAATTAGACCAACTCTGTCATTTCTGTCTCTTTCCCGGTCTTTTCAGAGCCCTGTCAGCCTTCAGGCCACACATACCATATATACTTGAGTATAAGCCGACCCGAGTATAAGCCGACCCGAGTATAAGCCGACCCCCTTAATTCCACCCTAAAAACTGGGAAAACTTAGTGACTCGAGTATAAGCCGAGGTGGAAAATGCAACAGCCACTGGTAAATTTCAAAAATAAAAATATATACCCAAAACAATTACAATAATTGAGGAATCAGTAGGTTAAATGCTTTTCA
>CAUYPK010103486.1:0-24657 GCA_963574355.1 Loris lydekkerianus
TCTTACATTAAAAGACAAATATAGACTCAAGGTGAAGGGATGGTCATCTATACTCCAGGCAAATGGAAAGCAGAAAAAAGCAGGCGTTGCAATCCTGTTCGCAGACGCAATAGGCTTTAAACCAACTAAAATAATTAAGGATAAGGATGGATGCTTCACATTTGCTAAAGGTAATACTCAATATGATGAGATCTCAATTATTAAAAGGCATTTTGAATGAGGTGAGTTAATTTATCATTGTAGTTTAGATTTGCATTTATCTTATAACTAATTATGTTGAGTATTTTTTCATATACCTGTAGGCCATATCTATGTCTTCTTTCAAGATGTGTTTATTAAAATCCATTGCCCATTTTTAATTGGATTATTTTCACTATTGAGTTGTTGAAGCTCTTTATATATTCTAATCATTACTCCCCTGTCAGAAGAATACTTAAAAAATATTTTCTCCCATTTTGGGATTCATTTTGTTCATTGTTTCCTTAGCTGTGCAGAAGCTTTTCATCATAATGTGATCCCATTTGTACAATTTTGTTTTGGTTGCCTGTGCTTTGGGGTTATTATTTAAGAAATCATTGCCCAAACCTATGTGCTAAAGCATTTCCCAATGTTTTATTTCTTTAATCCATTTCGATTTGATTTTTGTATATGGCAAGATATAAGGGTCTAGTCTAGTCCCCTTCTTTCACATATGGAAATTCAGTTTTCCCAGCACCATTTATTGAAAAGACTGTCCTTTCCCCACTGTATGTTCTAGGAAGCTTTTGAAGATAAGTTCACTAAAGATGTGTGGATGTATTTCCACGTTCCCTATTCTGTCCCTTTGGTCTAGATGTCTGTTTTATGTCAGTACCACACCATTTTTTTTTTTATTACAGCTCTATAGTATAATTTTAAGTTAGATAATGTAATTCCTCCAGTTTTGTTCTTTTGCTTAGGATGACTCTTACTTTTCCAGATGTTTTGTTATTTCATGTAAATTTAAAAATCTTTTTTCTTTCTGTGAAGAATGTCGTTAGTATTTAGATGGCAACTGCATTAAATCTATAAATTTCTTTAGGTAGTATGGATATTTTAATACTCCAAGAATATGAAATACCTGATAGTGTATATTCTCTTCAACTTCTTTCATCTTTTTTTTTTTTTATATAGTTTTCATTATAGAGATTTTTTACTTCTTCGTTAACAGTCATTTCTAGGTATTTTATTTGTAGCAGTTGTAGATGGGGTTACTTTCTTTGCTCCTTTTTCAGATTGTTTACTGTCAACATATGGAATTGCTACTAAATATTGTATAATTGATTTTGTATCCTCTAACATTACTTAATTTGCTATCAGTTCTAATATAGACCTTTTATGTTTTCCTTGTTATATGTGTAAGATAAGATCATATCATCTCCAAACAAGAATAATATGACTTCTTCCTTTCCAATTTGGATGGCCTTTATTTCTTTCTCTTGTCTGGTTGCTCTAACCAGGACTGAGTTGAAAAATAGTGACAAAAGTGTTGAAAAATAGTGACAAAAGTGGCCATTTTTGTCTTGCTCCAAATCTTAGATGAAAGACCTTTTCCAAACTTAGGACGATACTAGCTGTGGTTCTTTCATGTATGGTTTTTATTGTGTTGATGTAATTCCCTTATATACCAAATTTGTTTAGAGTTTTTATTATGAAGGCATGTTAAATTTTATTGAAATGATCATATGGGTTTTTTCCTTAGTTCTGTTCATGTAAGTTATCACATTGATTAATTTGGGTATGTTGAACTATCCTTGCATCCTGGGGATGAATCAAATGGGATTCTATTTAAACATTGGCTCACAATACTCTTTAAGCACATAACTATGAAAATTTACAAAATTTTTTCTCTACTGTTATTAAAATGTTAGAAACATTGGTCATGTACAACAGTTTTACTCAGGTCATTTAGGTTTTTCCTCTATTCATTTATTTATTTATTCATTAAAAAAATACTTATTCAGTTCCTAGTGAATGCCAGGGCACAGTTCTAGGTACAATGATCAAAACAAGGCTCTGCTCCTGTGTGTGACTTTGCTTTCTACTGGGATGTGACAGACTGTAATTTCCAAAATTGAACCACAATAGTATTTCTAGTCCCATTTGTTATTTTAGAGCTGAATTCCTTTTCCCTTCTGTTTGAAACTGACAGACCTCACTGTATAGGATTTCACACTCACTATATAAGATTCCACAAGAGCTATACACTGCAAAAGGTCCAAATCAATGTTAAAAAAGGCAAAAGCTTCTCTCTTTTTTCAGTTTTTCTGGAATTCTGAGTTTCTTATACTGCTCTTGGCTACCCCACACTGCCATACTGGGAAAAGAGCACAGAGATACAGAAAAAGATGCTTAAGGAGCCCTAGTTATTCCAGCCCCCAGGTATTTGAGTCTTCTCCAACCAGGTCGGAGAAATGTGAGGAGGTGATCATTCAAATGATTTGAGCACCAGATGCTGTGTAACTATGTGACTGTATGTAAAACTCTGAGAAAGAAACTGATAGCTAAGCCAGTCAACTCAGAGAATTCCTGAACAAAATAAATTATTCTCACTGTTTTAAACTGGTTTGGAGTGGTGCGTTATACAGTAGACAAGTAGAGCAAAGGAAGACAGAGAAAATAAACAAATATGCTAGTGAATATAGAGTATGCCACAATGGTGAAAAACAATGTAAAGCAAACTGAGAGAGATTAGGAGAACCAGATGGTGAATGTGAGGGCATACTACATTCTACTGGGTGCTCAGGAAAGTCGTGGCTGATATGTGGACATTTGAGCAGAAACCTAAATACAGCCAGTCATTACATTGTATGGGCAGAAGCATTCTATTAGAGAAAATGATGTTTCACAGCCCATGAGGTGAGAGTGTACATAGGGTGTTTACCAACCAAGAGAAGAGGCAAGTGAAGCAGGGTAGCGTAGGGTGAAATAGTAGAAAATTAGGTGTTGGATATAAATAGGCCAAGAGGATATAAAATCATAATTGTTTGCATTCCCTACAATGAAGGGAAAGAATAAAAACAAAATATGATACTAAAAGTCCTTACAGTTCTAAGAATATTCCCAGCTTTAAACTCTTTGCCAAATTTTCACAATCTATTTTGATTAATGAGCATAGCCTCATTTTGCTTGACTAAATTTATATAATACCATTTGCATGTCAGTAATTTTTAAACCACACACAAAAACAATTTGCCCCGATGTTGCTCACAAGCACTGGAAGGCAAATAAACCAGAAAAGACAATTTTTAAAAGCATATATGTATATTATAAAACATTTGTCTTTTAGACTTGGTGTTTTCCTAGGATGCCCTAAATTTCTCTGTCTATTCCAGAATAAATGGTTAGTCAAACTTGTAATTTTATATATTATTTGTAAGATTAATGTTATCATGAAAAAAAGCCAGTGAAGAGGAAAGATTTTTTATCTATGACCCAGATCTTTTCAGAGTGTTTTATTGTTGGCAGAAAATATGCTTTTGTCTGTCAATAGTGGAATAATATAAACTCACATAAGCTGGTGCTTAAGGGATTGTGTGAGTTGACGTGAAGCACTGATCGAGTACGGATTTAGGTACAGCTGTCATATGAGCTGCTGGAAAATATGGTGAGGTTTTGGACTTGGGAAACGACAGATAAACTAAATAAACTTTATTTAACTCTAATTCTCTTCCCATCATCACCACACACGTGTTCAGGAAAAAGGATATAAGTGGTTTTAACTGGCCTGTGCATAATCATTACCAAAAAGAAAAAAAGAGAGAGGGAAAGAGAGAAAAAGAACATAAAGTACAATTAAGAGAAAGTTAAACCCTAAGAAAAAAAAAAAAAAAGACTAGGGTAATTAAGAATGCCTAAGTGCCCTTTATTCAATGCAATTGCATCATATGTAAAACAATGTTTATTTACCAAGGCAATGGACTCTTAAGCCTGCTTTTTATCGAAGACAGTAAATTGTCCATACACTATGGATATCTTTTCTGACCCTTTTTGTTATCATTTCACTGCTTATGCTATGGTTATTACTTTAGTTCTCCATGGGTCTGCAGGATTTTCTTGAGTTATTTTGTTTTGTTCCTTTCAAAAAAAGTGGAGAAATTTTCACTGTGCACGCTCCTATGATTTAGCGACAAGCTCATTTGTCTCCAGATAGAGGAATAGGGACATTTCAAGGGAAAGCACATTGTGCAAAATTGACAACTTTTCTATCTTTTCTTTCTGCCTTTGAGAAGTCAGTTGGGGTGGTATTAGAAGCTGACTTTAGACTCGCATAGATATTTGAGCCCTGCTCTTCCACTTACCATCTGCAGCACCTGAGTCAAGTTATTGAATCTCTTGTAAACTTGTTACTCATAATCTTTAAAGTACAGATAATATCTGATACCACTTTAGAAGGTTTGAGTTGACATGAACACGTGGCATAGTTCACTATCCAGCATGCTTTCTTCACTCACTTGACAAATATTTGTTGAGCTTCTAGCATGTTCCAGTAATTGCTGGTACTAGAAACTTGGGGGTGGACAGACTATTAGGCATCTGACTTCGTGAAGCTCATATTCTTATAGATCTTTTTTAGTAGTTAATATTTTATAAACTATTGTTTCAAGACATAACCCTAGAAAAAGAAAAAGAGACTTGGCATTTCCTTCTACCTCTGCTACTAGCTTACTAATGATTGAAATGAGGGCAAATGTGAATTTGTTTGCCCTAAGTTTAGTATTTCTAGTCCTAAGTTTAGAATTTCTAAGTTTAAGGGCAAATATGGAGAGAAGAGTTCATAGCAAGTATGAATTTAAATATTGTGAGGAACTTCTGGGGATATGGAGTAGACATCCTTTTTCCTACTCAACCGACTGTGGAGATCTAAAAGACTAGTAATTATACATGAAACAAACCTAAGAAGACTCTGAAAGTTGAAGAGGATATGACAAGTGCAAAGAGGAGAGTTTCTATGTTTTCTTTGTGCTTCATGTATCCCAGACTTAGAACTAAAGAAGCCAGAAACTCAGAATACCAAAGGATTCTGACCCCCCCCCAAAAAAAAAAAAAAAAAAAAAATCAACAAAGTCCTGATTTCTCGAACCAAAGGTCCATGGAAGGAATAGCATAGCAATACAGAAAACTTTTAGCTAAAAACCATTCTACTTCCATCAAACACCAAAATTAATAATATTTAGTTATTACTTCCACTAACATCAACAAAGGCCCAGTGGGTAACCTAGATGTCAACCCTCACAAGACTGTAATAAGAAACCTCACTTCCCATGAGGTGGTGTTAGAAAAGTTCACTAAGAAACCAAGTACCCTGAGGATAAAACTGGATATTAACCCATTAGGTAATAACAAGCCTTCCTTCCCATCTCCCACCAGTATTAGTAGAGACTGTGTGTGAAATATACAGTAGCCTACCCATTACTGCCAGAGTGCTTTTAGAGGAGGCATAGCGAAAAACTAGGACTTGACCAATACTCTGTGGTAATAAAATTACATATCCTCTGTCAGGTCAGTGAAGGTCATGTAAGGAACAGCAACAAAGCATTCCTGACCCTGCCCAGCCTATGATGCATCAGTGCAAGCCCACTAGGGAACTGAAAATTCCATCCTCACCAGTCAATCAAGTAGCAGCCTCTCTACCAGTGTGTTAATGGAGGCCATTAGGGCACTGGAGCTATTACCACACCCCACAGTAATAAAGATACACACGCTGCCATCGCCTGTTAAAGTACTATCAGAAGCCGGATAAGGTCCATGGTCACATAACATAACAAGGAAAATGTTCAAGTTTAGTAGGAAATCACTTGGCATTCAAGAACCAGGAAGATCTCAAACCAAATTAAAAATTAAAAAAAAGAAAAGGAATCAACATCAAGATAAGAGAGATGGTAGAATTATCCGACAAAATTTTTAAAGCAGCCATTATAAAATTCTCGAATGAGCAATTACAGACACACTTGAAAAAAATAAAGAAATGGAGTCCTAGAAAAGAAATCATAGATATAAAGAAGAACCAAGTGTTAAGCAGGGAGAAAATAAACTAAATAAACCAAAGACAACAAATATATCTTAAAAGTAAGGAGAGAGAAATAACAGATTGCCTGAAAGAGAGATACGATTTACATGATGATAGTTTTCACATCAGAAACAATGGAATCTGGAAGGAAATGTTTCAAATGATTAAAGAAAATAAACATAGATGCAAAATTCTTCAGCCAGTAAAAATATTCTTCAGAAATGAAGAGGAAATAAAGATATTCTTTGATGAAAGAAAATATAAAGAATTTGTCACCAGCAGAACTACCTTAAAGAATGGCTGAAAAAGTTCTCTAAATAAAGAGGAATGATAAAAAAAGGAATTGAAACATCAGGTGGAAAAATATATGGAATTATGTCAAATGTCTCTTCCCTTCTTGCCTGATTTAAGTCACTGAACAGATTCTAAGTAGCTCCCTGATCAGTTTGGAGGTCCATGGTGGCCAGAGAAAGCCCCTCACAGATCAGATCTCACTGTCCACGGGAGAATCACAGAGCCCTGGAGTTCCTCACCCCGTCCTTCCCCACCCATGGATAGCTCCCCCGGTGTGGTCTTGTCACAAGGAACAGCACATCACCCTCTCCTTCACTCTGAGTGTCTCCCATCACTTCTCTGAGGATTTACAATTCTCTCTCCAAGAAGATGTATCCATAGGTGAGCATCTTCTTGCAATTTTTGATCCTCTCCTTGAGAACAGCACACGTGAGCTGCTTCTAGTCCACCATACTGCAGATAAACCAGTAATGTCTTTTGATGTTGTCTCATCTGTCTTTCGGCTCTTTCAATTGTTTAATTCCACTTTTTTAATTCTATTTTTCAGAAGGACTAAATTCTATTTCCTTACATTGACATTTCCTAACTTCTTCCTTTGTTAATTTCTACCCTTCTGGGAAGCACACCCAGAACTACAGTTTTCTCTTGGGTATACACTCAAGTTTTACTTCAGTTCTTTTATCTTGGCAGAGTTTATACTTGGCAGAGTTCAGTTCTTTTAAACTGGCAGAGTTTATACAAAGCATCGAGACTCTCCCTCTTGTCTTATGTCTAGAATCCCTCCTTAATTTCCAGTGTAATAAGCGCTTTAAAAAAATTAGGATTTTAAAGTCACGGATCTTCTCTTGGAAATTAAGGAGACTTAAACAACATAAAGGAGGTCTCTTCTTAGGTTAAAGGTTATAAAATAAAATCATATACACATATACACATACAAACATGCATACATATACATGCATAGAAACACACGTGTGTACCTAAAGAATAAAATAACCTCATACATTCTCTATTCCAAATATCTCCTCTCCTTTCCACCAGCTTTTGTTGTTCTACATCGCTTTTGATATTTTGAAGAGAGTTTGACTAGTCACCTCAAGGTGTGTTAGTCAGATATGATACTTCTTGGCCATTGCCTGAAGCAGAGACTTAGAGATAAACAGTTTGAATATTAAAATGAACATAACAGGAAAGAGGAAAACTAGGTTTAACATTTTTGGGTAAAGCTGAACTGTAAAATTGATTGGCTATTTGCATAGACATATGGCGCTCCAACCATGCTAGCCAGATCTTGATCGTTTTTCAGAACAGACTGCTTCTAGCATTGGTACTATGCACTTGAACATTTATGTAAACCTCAAAATCTTACAGAAGTATTTCTTACAAATTTTCAATAATATGCATATGCTATCTATTTTAAAGATAAAAAGTCATACCCCTTGTAAAAGACTGATAGTTCTTTAAAAATATACTTTCATTCTGACAATAAGAAAGATTTTCCACCCTTATTTATTAAGAATACCTCTTTCAGTTTCTCTGTATTCAGCAGCATGGCTGTAAATTGATTCTGGAAAGAGTCTTTTTTTTTTTTTTGCAGTTTTTTGCTGGGGCTGAGTTTGAACCCGCCACCTCCAGTATATGGGCTGGTGCCCTACTCCTTTGAGCCATAGGCGCCACCTGGAAAGAGTCTTTTTCATGGAGAGATCACCTAGTTTTAACAAATACTGTTGTCTTAACATTTAAAAAGTTACACTGCTTATTTTTATGTTTTAAATAATAAATTATTCTTACTTAAAAATGTTTGAGAAGGCACGTTTTTCTTGATTTTCTTTTTTGTTATATTTTATTGCACTTATTTAAGGTATGAAACCTGAAGTTATGGAATACATACAGATAGTAAAAATGTTAAAATGGTGAAGCACATTGACTCATTCATCATTTCACAGAGTTGTCCATTTCTTTTGTTTTTTGTGGCAAGAGCAGCTGAAGTCTACTCATGTAGTATGAATCCCACATATACAGTCATTTTATTATCTATGGATCTCAATGTTGTACATTAGATCTCTAGAATGGCTCATCTCACACATCTGCAAACCTGTATCCTGTTATCTTCATCTGAAGGTGTTTATTTTTTGACTTATTATATTTTTCTGGCATTTTTAACAGAAAAATTAAATTTTTCTAAAAAAAAAAATCTTGAAATCATGCCTGTGATTTAAAGCCATGATCATGTTTCCATTGTCTGCTTTGTATCGACTATTCAAGGGACCTTCATTCCTAGAAAGGATGGTCTTTGAAGGATGAGATGAAAGGAGTGAGTCTTTCCTTTCCTGGAGTTTCTTGTTTGGAAAGGAGAAGGTGCGGACAGCTTTTAATCAATCATGTAATTTTGTGCATACTCATTCAAAGTAAGTAACAGTTCTTAAATTCCTTTGAGAGGAGAATGTTGCATCTTGGATTAGCAAAGCCAACAGAATCATATACAATACGTTGGTTTGAATTCTTGCTAAGGCTTTTTGCCTATCAAGTGTTTCTGACTGACAGACCGCACCTGCTCTGTCAGTCCTTTACCCTTTCTTCTGGAAATTGTATAGGAAATAACTTTTTTTTTAATTTACTTGGTTGACTTTATTCCTTTAGGGTTATGAAGAACTCAGGTATTAGCACCATATCACTGAAAAAAATTGAAATTGAAATAAAACAATATGTTTATGATTAATTTATTTAGCATCATCTTTAGTTACCTCACTATGGACCAGGCACATGACTGTGCCCTGAATACGTTAATAAATATGAAGTGTCCTTATTTTGAAGAACTTCTATAAATTATGTGGTCATACATGTATATATGTATGCGTATATACATATATACGTGTGTATATACATATATACACATGACATCCACTCTTCTATTAATTTTTTATCACTTTGACACAGCCCCAAGTGTTCCTTTAATATCGTCATCTGTATATGTTTTTATATTTACCAAGTTCCTTGACAAAAAACATCTGCAAGAGTTAGTCCCATGTATACATTGTATACTAATCAAATCAGGATAATTAGCAAATCCATTACCTCAAACATATTTCTTTGTGGTGGGGCCTTCAAAAGCTTCTCTTCCAGCTATTTTTGAAATACACAATTCATTATTGTTAACTACAGTCATTATTGTGTAATAGAATGCTAGAACTATCTATATTCTCTCCTATCTAACTATAACTTTGTACCCATTGACCAATGCTCCCCATACCTAACCATGTTTCTGTGGAGCAGAAATTCTTTTAATGAGGTCTAATTCATTAATTTTTCATTGCTATTTTGCTTTCAGCATGATATCTAAAACATTTTTCCCTAACCCAAGACACAAAAATTTTCTCTATATTTTCTGTTAAAAATGTGTAGTTATGTGTTTTACACTTACGTCCATGATTGATTTTCAATTAATTTTTGTATATTGTGTGAGATATGAATTAAGGGTTTTTCTTACATATCAATATACAATTATACCAGAACAATTTTTTGAACAAATTGTCCTTTATCCATTTCATTGTTTTTGTACTTTGGTTGAAAATCAATTGGCCATATTTGTGTCAGTCTATTTCTGAACTTCCTTCTGTTCTATTGATCTATATAATGTATCTACCTTGATACCAATACCAAAACATTTTGATTATTGTAGCTCTGTATTATGTCCTGAAGTTATATCAGATTATTTCTGCTACCTAATTATTGAAAGTAAATATTGCCTGTCAAAACATATAAATATTTTGATCCCTAAAATCATTTATTTTACACAATGATTTAAAATACTGACTTTCTGAATAAACTTTATTACAGCTAAGGATGGGAGCACATTTTGTAATTACCAGAAAAAAATGAAAAATTAATACAATGAAACTTCTGAGTCATAAATAGCCATTATTTCTTACTTTAAAACACCTGGAAGGTTTTCTTTAAATCCTTTTCAAGGTCTAAGTGATATGCCTTCAAGCTATTAATAACAATTTAAAAAAATTATTAAAATTGTTCCATTGATATTTTGTTTTTATCAATACTTTAATTTCAGTTACCTATTAATATGGTAACTGAGTATGGTAAATTCAGAGATAGAGATTCTGTTTATATTTTAGAATGTTCTTATAATGCATAATTTGAGCAAAATTGATAGACTATCACAAATGAAGAAGAAACCAAACTTTTTCCTTAAGAAATTATTTCAGGTATTTTTCATTATGTTTATATGAGCAGGGGCAATGAAGAACAATCAAGAAAATGTAGAATAAATGGTGTTAGGTAATAAAATATGATTTTGCAGATATTGACAAAATTGTTTATGAAAAATATATTCAAAAATCAATTAAAAATAATTCATGTAATTTCAAAAAGTAAATCTATTTTTTTAAACTACAAAAATTTCACTTGTCTGATTTTTGCTAAATACATTTCCAGGTAATGGAGATATTGATTTTTAATAGGTCAATATTACAGAAACAATTAACATTGTCTGTTAGAATCATATTCAAAGCTGCTTTCACTAATGTAAAATTATAATCTATAGTAATTGTTATCAGCATAGAAATAAAATATTTGAAGAATAAAAAATGATTTATATTTCAATACTTGAGCAAAAAATTGCATTCTGCATACTGCCACTAGCTGTTAGGGAATGAAGATGAATATTGAAAGTAATGCTCTAAACTCTTAGTAATAGAGTACTAATGCTCTAAGTAAGTACAGTAGATGGAGGAAAACATTGATTTCTTCCCTTTTGAAAGAAGAACAGATTTCATAGGGTTTGGGGCTTTTGTTACAATAGGTTAATCAGATGATTTTTGAAAGCAGTACGAATTCTATAGCTTTTTATTCAAGAGCTGAAAAAAAGTAGTGGCTTAATCACTGAAATTTAAAAAAAAAAATTATTTTATTTCTCTAGCTCAGGGGCATTCTTATTTGTTCATGAAGGATATTAATTAATTAATAATTACTTGTTTCATCAATTCACTCCTTCAATTGTTCATTCAGTTAAGCAATCCTGTGTTCACAAGCCTCTCCTTTGTTTCCTGGTAGCCCCCTAGCAGTAGCTTCCTGCTGCTGCACGGAAGACAGGATCTCCAGCTTCTCCCTCTCTTCCTAATTTGCCATATGATTGTTCTGGGACTCAGCCTTCAGGCCACCTAGGGAAGAAGGTCTCTTGAGGAATTGCAGTCATCCTTTGGCCATCAAAATGTAAGAGATGCAGGAGATGAATATATGAGTGGCTTATATATGAATATATGAGTATGCTTTCCAGCTTGAACTATTTACCCACCTTCTCTCAAGAAACTATCAGGGTTAATCCTGTCATTCCTCACTTTCTAATTCTTCTTAGTCATTTGGAGAGGCCCCAGATGCCTCTGCCATCTATCATCAAGTGAACTCTCATTCCCACACTATACTATATGTCCATTAATCTCTTCTAATCTCTTAACTCCCAAACCCTTCAACTCTAGCCTTTGCAAATCACCCTTTGTCAGCAGTTAGAGCACTGATATGCTCTAACTCTGCATTAAACATTTTCCTCATTACCTTCCTCTAACTGAAATAGCTGTTCCATGAAAGGCATTACTTCCCCTACAGCTCTTTCAAGACTCTTTATGACCTCTCAATGACATCACTACTGCAATTATACACAGTTTCCTAATTATTACTAATAATTCTTATCCACTTTTCAAAACACACAAAAATAAAGCTTGATCTTAACATCCCACCCCACCTCCCACCTCTCTACAGTCCTCTCTCTTTGTTCCCCTCTATGGTAAAACTTACTTTAAGAAAGTCTTTTGTAGACAACATTGCCACTTTCTTACCCACATTTTTTCTTCTCTCCATTCAGAGGTTGGGAATTGTAAGGCTTTCCACTTAAGGAAAGTGATTGATTGATTCAGAACATATTTTGAAATTGGAGTGAAAGAATTTCTATTTGGTTATAAGGTTGAGGGAAGGATATAAATTAAGGATAATATCTAAATTTTTTTTTTTTTTTGAGAAGTCTCCTTCTGTTGTCTAGGTTGATCTCAAACTCTTGGATGCAAGCAATTATCTTTCCTCAAGTCGTCTGAGTAACAGAGGTGGATTAAAAGTAAAAAACAGAACTCAACAGGAGCATTTCTATTTATAACCAAACAGAAATTCTTTCACTCCACTTTCAAAATATATTCTGAATCCATTTATTTCACAATGCGTCAACCACACCCACCACAACCACAGCATGTGGTTATGTGAATTGCACAGTGAACAAGGGGATCTATCCATGAGATAAGGCTTTGTGAAAATTAAGCCCATCCTGGTGTTGGGTTGTGTCTCTTTGGTGAAAGTGATGCACTTTTTTATATAAGTCCTTTGTATACTTGGCATGCTTTGCACCAAAAGGAGCGCTCTTTTCAAATTGCACGAAGAAGACACGCTAGCTAGCCCCTACTACCACGCTCTTACAAGTCACCATCACCTCCCACCTACATAACATTAATAGCCTTCTAAGTGCCTTTTCCCTACTCTTTCTAATATATAGTTTATTCAGCAGAGCAATGTATAAAACAGATAGCACCAAAATAAAATCATGAATAAGAATATGTTTCTCCCTGGTTTGAAATCTTTTTCCAACTTTCAAAGTAAAATCCTACATGTTTCATGTCCAGCTTGTCTAGCCAAGCTTATCTTCTACAATTTTAGAGAGACAGGTGCATCACTCCACATAAAGAACTTTGGTTTAGCGGTTCATTCTTTTCTTAAAAATGTTTCCATCTGATTTTCTGGTTGTTGGCTCCTTCTGGTCATTTAGAGATTGCCTAATGATCATATACTTAAGGCTTTCTCTAAGGATTCAAACTAAAGTATCCTCCTAATCACGGGTATTTTAAAATTTGAAATTTTTTTTATTACTGGTTCATTCTTCATTTATCATTATACTAATTTATTGTTTACTCTATATATACCTTCTCTAAAATAAAAATTTCTTCTTTGTCATGTTCACTGCCATTTCTAAGCATTTTGAATATTTCATGGTATATACTAGGCATTTGGTAAATACTTGTTCAATGACCAGCTGAATATACTAAATACCTACTTAGCAAGTCATATAGTAAATCATTGTGGAATATCATTTTGTATTTAGACAATTCAAAAAAATAAAACAAAACTGGATAAATATTTTTCCTCTGAGACATTTCAATTAATAAAATAAATTATTTCAAGTAATTTCAATAAAATATTCTTATACATCCATCTCCTCCCCAAAAGTCATCTCATTGTACATGCAGGAAAGAAAACTTGTTTGAAACAAGAACTCATTTTTAATAGAATAAAATTCTCAGTGAGTAGTTGGCTATGTATAATTATAGATGAGATAAGAAATATAAATTTGAAGATCATATATCTCAATAACCTTTGAAGTAGAGACAGTAGAGAATCAAATTCTAAAGAAAGGGGAAGAGGAACTGATAGAAAAATAAATTGATGACATTAGAAAGACCAGAGATCAGAATAGTGTAGAATCTCATAGTGGGAGAAAGAGCAAGATGTGTATAATCAGTTTTATAATTATATACAGATAGACATGAGTTTAGCTAACAAACATAGTTTATTATGTTATAAGATTTTTTAAAATTAGCTGCTGAAATTTAATTAAGATAAAGTGAGTATATTGATTTGTGTTCTTACTCCAGTTTTGCTAAATCCATGAACTTTATTTTTTAATCAGTAGATATTAATAAAAAGATGAATATGCAATAAAATAGATCCAAAAATTAACTGTGCAGCAATTGTTTTATTGTCTGTCATACTTGATGTAATCCCACTTCACACTTTCTAGTTCAAATTTTATTAAGTAAGATAAATAAATTTTAATAATATTCTTCACCTTAGGCTTTGGAAAAACATAATGAATATTGGAATTTTGATGCTGAATATCCTTGTAGTAGACTGACTAAGAAAGACTTAGAGCAATGGAGTTCAAAATCCTGACTGTTGTCTACTAAGTGTGTGACCTTGAGAAAGCTATAAAACCTCTTTAAACCCAATTTCTCACTTGTAAATCAATCTGTGTTATTCTATATTATTGTTATAAAATTAAGTAATGTAATATATCTAAAGCTATAAAAAAATTTTCCTAGCACCATATAGCAAGCCCCTCCTTTCCATATTATATGTGTATATGTGTGTATTTATGAATATATATGTATATCATAAATATGAATATATGTATATCATATATATGAAATGTTTGAATATTTGAAAGGTAAATGATTCCTAGCTGGAAATACATTATTTTGTCCACTTGGAAAACTGTTTAACACTGTTTTCAAGACATATTTCTATGATAGAGATTTTCTACTTCCCATACCATGTTATTTTTCTTCCACTCATGTAAACAAGAAGTATATAGAAAAATATGTATTCTCTAAAAACCACGAGAATTATCAACATAGGTATATACATAACGTGCAAAAAATTTTATAGTAGATTCAAGTTATATATGGTGGTAGAATCTATTATTTGTCCTCCATTATTTTGGGCCACTTTTCTCCTGCCTACTATCTTCATCTCTGCTTCAATCTTATGGTTTGAGAAAGAGCTATCTTGTAAGTCTCAGCCTCTGGGCATCACTACTTAGGAAGGGGTTCCATGTGTGCTGAAAGATGTACAATTTATAAATCTTCTCAAGGAATTTTGGAATTGAAATTGTAACTGGAAAGGTAGCTATTCTCAGAAGGTGAGGAAGGAACATGAACATAGAAGCACCCAGTAGTCATGACATCTACAATGTGGAAGAACTTTATCAGCACAGTGAGAGCCCAAACTTGCCAGTGTGGATGGAGAAAGAACCTGGAAAGGATTTCTTTTTTAATTGATAATTATCCCTTAAGCCAGCAGCTCCTCTGACTTTTGTTGGTTTGCTTTAGTGAACAAATATACTTCTCATTTTGGCCTAAATTTGTTCAAGCTACGTTACTTTCAATTCAAAGCAAGTGCTCTGAAAAATGCTTATTGTCAGACATTACTGTGTATTATTAGTTCATTTGAAGAGTAAAGCAACATGTAGCAAAACTATCTTCGTATCATACTACTTATGTTTGAGAATTTCTGGGTGGAAAAACCAAACATAAGGAAAGACTACTTTTGAAAAGCAAGACATTGATCTTCAGAAATATTTGGAAGCATTTTTCTTTCTTATATTATTAATTTTTTCCTTTTTTATTTTTCATTATATTTATGATTATTATTTATTGTTTGGGATTCATTGGGGGTACAAAGAATTAGGTTACACTGATTGCATTTGTTGAAGGAAGTCCCTTTTAAAATTGTGTGCAACCCCCGAGAGGTGAACTATACACTGTGACCCCCCATCCCCTCTTTCCTCCCCTCTTCCCACTTGCTCATTCTCCTACTCCCCCTTGTATTAGCTCATCGAATAGAGCACATTGGACTCTTGCTTCTCCATTGTTTTGATACTTTACTAAGAAGAATGTGTTCCACCTCCATTCAGGTTAATACAAAAAATGTAGTTTCCCTCTTTTTTAGTGGCTGAATAGTATTTCATGGTGTACATATACCACAGCTTGTTAATCCATTTCTGGGTTAGTGAGCATTTGGGTTGCTTCCACATTTTGGTAATTGTAAATTGAGCTGCGATAAACAGTCTAGTGCAAATGTCCTTATGATAAAGGATTTTTTTTTTTTTTTTTTTTTTTTTCTGAGTAGACGCCTAGTAATGGACTTTCAGGATCAAATGGGAGGGCTAATTTGAGTTCTTTGGGAATTCTCCATCCTTCCTTCCTGTATTAATTTACAGTCCTATCAGAAGAATAAAAATATTCCCTTCTCTCCACATCCATGCCAGCATCTGCAGCTTTGAAACTTTGTGATGTAGGCAGGCCATTCTCACTGGTGTTAGGTAATATCTCAAGGTAGTTTTGATTTACATTTCTCTGATGATCAGGGAATGAAACATTTTTTCATATGTTTGGTAGCTATTCATCTGTCTTCTTTAGAGAAGGTTCTATTCATGTCTCTTACTGAGTGATATATGGGATTGTTAGGTTTTGTTTTTGTGGATTAATTTGAGTTCTCTATAGATCCTAGTTATCAAGTTTTTGTCCGATTTATGCTATAAAAATATCTTTTCCCATTTTGAAGGTTTTCTATTTGCTTTGGGGTTTGTTTCTTTAGATGTACAGAAGCTATTTAGTTTAAGTAAGTATCGTTTGTTTATTTTTGTTGTTGTTGCAATTGCCATGTAAGTCTTCTTCATAAAATCTTTCCTCAGACTGATATCTTCAAGAGTTTTCCCCACACTTTCTCCAAGGATTTTTATTGTTTCATGCCTTTGATTTAAATCTTTTATCTATCTTGAATCAATTTTTGTAAGTGGTGAGAGATGCGGTCCAGTTTCATTCTATTACATGTGGTTATCCAGTTCTCACATTTATTGAATAGGGATTCGTTTCCCCATTGTATGTTCTTGTTTGGTTTATCAAAGATTAGGTGACTGTAAGAGGTTAGTTTCAGCTCTTAGTTTTCTATTTGGTTCCAAATGTCAATGTCTCTGTTTTTGTTCCAATACCATGCTGTTTTGATCTCTATGGACTTGTACTATATATAGCCTAAAGTCTGATAGGATGATAACCCTGGCTTTGTTTTTATTACTAAGAATTGCCTTGGCTATATGGGGTTTCTTCTGGTTCCATACAAAATGAACAATTATTTTTTCCAAATTTTGAATGTGTGATGGGTGATGATATTTTAATGGGGATTGCATTGAATCCATAGATTGCTTTGGGTAGTATAGATATATTCACAATGTTGATTCTTCCCAGCCATGAACCCTCCTCCATTTGTTAAAATCTTCTGCTATTTCTTTTCTTAGGGTTTCATAATTTTCTTTGTAGAGTTCCTTTACCTCTTTTGTTACGTGTATTCCTAGGTATTTCAATTTTGGGGAAGCTACTGTGAAGGGGATTGTGTCCTTGATCAGCTTCTCATCTTGGCTAGTATTGGCATATACAAAGACTAGTAGCTTGTAGACATATATTTTATATCCTGAGACATTGCTGTATGTTTTTTTGTTTTTTTTTTTATTGCTTCAGGAGTCTTTGGAGTTCTCTAAGTGTAAAATCATATTGTAGGCAAAGAACAAGTATTTGACCTCCTCTCTGCATCCATTAGGATGCCCTTTATTTCCTTTACTTGCCTGATTGTATTGGCTAGAACTTCTGGCACTATTTTGAGTAGCAATGGCAATAGAGAACAACCTTGTCTGGTTCTAGTTCTAAGTGGAAGAGTTTTCAGTTTTACTCCATTCATTAGCTGTGGGTTTGTCATAGATGGCCTCAATCAGTTCAAGAAATGTGCCACCTATGCCTATATTCTTAAGTGTTCTAATTAGAAAAGAATACTGAATTTTATCAAATGCTTTTTCTGCATCTATTGAGAGGATCATATGGTCTTTGTTTTTGCTTCTGTTGATATGGTGAATAACGTTTATGGACTTGTATATGCTAAACCAGCCTTGCATCCCATGGAAGGACAATCTAATCCCAAACCCAGGAGAAGAAAAGAATAACCAAAATTAAATTAGATGTTAATGAAATTGAAAACAAAAGAATCACTCAGAAAATTAATAAAACAGAAAGTTGATTTTTCCAAAATATGAATAAAATTGATAAACCTTTGGCCAGATTAACTAGAACTAGGCAAGTAAAATCTCTAACAACCTCA
The DNA here is from genome assembly GCA_963574355.1 of Loris lydekkerianus. Classification (NCBI taxonomy): domain Eukaryota; kingdom Metazoa; phylum Chordata; class Mammalia; order Primates; family Lorisidae; genus Loris; species Loris lydekkerianus. Next base: position 18,071 of record CAUYPK010103486.1, read on the forward strand.
ATCAGAAATGATAAAGGGGAAATAACAACAGATGCCACAGAGATTCCAGAGATCAACCCTGAATATTACCAGAAACTCTATGCCCAGGAATTTGACGTGGAGGAAACGAATCAATACCTGGAATCATAAAACCTCTTCCTACACTTAATCAAGAAGAAATGAATGTTTTGAAGAGACTGTTTTCAAGAACTGAAATCAAAGAAACAGTAAAAAATCTCCCAACAAAAAAACAAAGCACTGGTCAAGATGGCTTCACAGTAGAATTCTATCAAATGTTCAAAGAAAAGCTTATACCCTTACTGCAGAAATTATTCCAAAAAAATTGAGAAGAAAGAATCTTCCAAGAAAACATCACCCTGATACCCAAGCCACAGAAAGTTAATTTTAGACCCAACTAAAAAGAATTTCAGACCCATGTTATTAATGAATATAGATGAAAAAATTATCAATAAAATCCTGACCAATAGATTACAGCTACACATTTAAAAAATCATTCATCATGAACATGTTAATTTTTCTTTTAAGGAGAAAGTATCAATGAGATTTTTTTTCATCAATGATTGTAGAATAATTGAGGCTGGTTGACTTTGGTCCTTTTATCCCCAAAGTACTCTGTTTCTAGAAGCTGCACAAAGTATTTAGTGAATTGTATTGAGGGTGCAGCTCTCATAAGGTGTTTGCATTTTCCTAGATTCATCACATTTGTAGTTCAATTGGCTAGGAAATGTAAATAGTTTTCAAAAAGATAGGACTCCTGGTTTTATGATTGTAAATCTAACAACTTCAGCTTTCTTAATCTCCTAAATACTTTTATACGCTTCCTTTTCTATCTGTTAAATATTCTAATAGTTATATACAAACACATACAGAGATTTTCAAATTACAATTTCCCAATAATTTCCCACAAAGTCCTACTTAAAAAAAAAAAAATCTGAAGTTACTACTCATAAACAAAAATCACTGTCACCAAATAAAATACTTAAATACAAAAGAAAGTAACATCACTCAACATTTTTCCCTTTCTCACACTCTTGGTCTCGAGAGAACTTCTTGACTCAGCCTCCCCAAGAACTGGGACTATAGGTGCTCACCACAATGCCCCACTAGTTTGTCTATTTTTTGTAGAGATGAGGTCTTGCACTGACTCAGGCTTGTTTTGAACTCTGGAGCTCAAGCCATCCACCCAACTCAGTCTCCCAGAGTGCCATCACTCAACATTTAAGCAGCATGTACCATTACTTTCTAGCAATTTTATTTTAAATAAAAGAGACAGTACTGATTCCTAAAAGAGAGAAAATTTTAAAAGTGTTTAATTTTGTTATTTATTGTAACTGAAATCAACACATTTAGCCAAGAATTATGTATCCTATCCTTGTTTTGGACTATGTTGGGAATTTTTTTTAAGTAGTATTTTTTCTTAGCTGGACATTGTGGCGGGCACCTATAGTCCCAGCTACTTGGGAGGCTGAGGCAAGAGAATTGCTAAAGCCCAAGAGTCTGAGGTTACTGTGATGGCATAGCACTCTACCAAGGGTGACATAGTGAAACTGTGGCTCAAACAAAAAATAAAAGTAGCATTTTTTCTTTTCTTCCTTTCTCTCTCTCCTCTTTCTTTCTTTCTCTCTTCTCTCTCTCTCTTTTTCACACTATCTTTTCTTTAAAGCACATACAAACTATACAAACAGGGCTTTTATTACTGGAAAGAACTGAGAAGCTTCCACTAACAATAACTATAGAAAACTGACTGCATATACACATACAAATTGAACACCTACAGTTTGATGGCTCTGAGATCATCTTCTGAGGCATGACTATTTACAATTCTTATTAACTTCAGAACGTTTTGCCGGCCTTCCCTCTGCTGAACCCACAAACCGTTTTCTAGAGTTTAGCTATGTGCTGCATTGTGTTACTTTCTTTTCCATACTCAGGCTCTAAAGGAATGATTTGTTTTATGCTTCCAGTACTGGTCTGAATATGAAATAGTAACTCAATGTTGTGACAAATTAAATGATACAAGCACTGAAGCTGCTATAATAAATAAAATTACCTAGGCTAAATCTTCCTTAACCCAATTCAGTAAAGGACACCATGTCATTAGTGATTTACCAGTACAAATGTCTATGCCATCAAGAGAGGTTCTTTACTGTGGATTTATAAAAAGAAGAAAAATTACTAAATTTATACTCTCCAATACAAACCTTCCTGTAAATTTCACAGACTGTTTAATAGATAACAAAAATAAGATTCAACAGATTCTGATACAATTTCAAAGCTCATATAGTGAGACCTTACTATTACACAATATTGCATAATTGTTCTGTACCTGTCGTTCTATACATAATTGTTTAATGCTCATGAATACTAAGAATTTAGCTGAACAGAAAAAGAAATCAACACGTGAATTTGTCCTCCTTGGATTTTTTTAAATACAATTGATCTTACTGCTGTTGTTCTGGGTTTATCTACCACAGGCAAGCATTTTTCATTTCATTAGCACCATACTACAATTTATAGTATATAATTTTATTTGTTAAAAAGGCATATCTGTGTTTCTTTATGTGTTAAAAATGACTTCCTGCTATCAGTTTCATGATTTTGAAGTTCTTGTTCATATTGATATGAAGGACTCTGCACAAATTCATAGAATAAATGTATAAAGAGTCCTTATGATAGAAATAGTAACTTCCAGATGAATATTACCTCTGAAAAACTAATCACTTCCCCCAAAGGGTTAAAAATACAGACACCATAAACTTACTTTGAACTCACAATAAGAAAGCTCCCTGGATGTAGAATTCAGTGGTCCCGACACTAGACAACATTATGGTGGATGCATTATATAAAGGCATCTCCGTTTCAAAATGCTTTTAAAAAATCTACTTCGTATGATGGTTAAAATGCAATTACTGTATATAAAATACTATATAAAGAGTAAATGACCAATAAATAGTAAAAGCATCATTATTCATCATTAAGTATTAATAAAATCTATTACTCCATTATTGGGATGAGAGATAACTTGTAGCTCAGGCTGTTCATGTTTTGCAATCCATCTTCTTTCCCTCCTCACCTCTGTGTATCTGAAATAAATTAACTTTTCATACTAGTGAATGAGGGTATGCCTATGATTATCTGGAGGATAAGAAAAGAAATCTTCAAAATACCTGTGCACTGTTTTATGATACTCCCAATATTTTAAAACTTATTTGTGGGTGATGTATGCATCTAATTACTTTACGTGATATGCAGGAGAGCACTTTTTTACAATTTCAGAATATTAAGGGGGTCCAAATATCTATGGTTACGTAGCTTGCTTTGTAAAGCCTGAATTACAGCTATAAAGTCACACAACACATCAAGCAAATAGTGTTCATTGTACCCATCAGGAGGTCTTTGCACCTCCTCTTGATTTCCACTGAGTTTTACTTCCCTCTGTACATATGTGTGTTCATTAGTTAGTACCAATTTGATAGCAGGTAGCTGCAGTGTTTGTTTTTCCATTCTTGAGATACTTCATTTAAGAGGATGATCTCCAGTTCCATCAATATTGTTGCAAAGAACATTAATTCATCCTTTTTATGGCTGAATATTACTCCACAGTGTGCATATACCACATTGTTTAATCCACTCAGTAATTGATGGGCACTAGGGTTGACTCCACATCTTTGCAATTGTGAACTTCAGTAGAACATTTTTTAATGCATCACATGTATTATCTAAAAAGAATCATTCAGATAGTAACATGTACTATTCACTCTGCAATCACTTATTTTCAGCCCAGAGTATTCACCCAAATATTATCATATAATTTTATGAATTATTCTTTTCAGGTTCTCTCTACATTCACAAAGGAAAAAAGATAAGATTGCCTTTTTTCCAATTTTCTATCCAAATCTTTGTACATTGTTAGAGAAAAAAAATCACTATAGCATTTTTGAAATTAATTTGGTGTTCTCCTGCTTGTACATGGTTTATAATAACATAAATTGAATTCCAAGCCATGTTTTAAAAGTGATAGAAAGGAGAATACTTTTCATACTGTAAAATGTCTGATTTTGGTTCCGTTTCTCTTTTGTTGCTTTGACTAGTAAATTGCAATGAATTTAATTTTTTTTGGAAATTGCATGTGGTGGGCAGTATGACAGAGAGAGGGGTCACAACCAATAGCATATATACACAGTGTAATATTTGTAAAAATTGATGCTCATCTTATTCAGTTCAGGCTGCCGCAACAAAGCATTATAAACTGGGCAGGTTTTGAACAACATAAATTTATTTCTCACAGTCTGGACCTTGGAAATCCAAGATCAAGGCACCAGCAGATTTAGTGTCTGGTGAGTGCCTGTTTCCTGGTTTCTAGATGGCTGTTTATCTCACACAGCAGGAAAAAAGCAAAAAAAGCTCTCTAGAGTCTCTTTTAAAAGGGCATTAATCCCATTCATAAGGGCTTTACTCTTACATGCTAATTATTTCCCAAAGGTCTCACATCCTAATGCCATGACATGAGGGTTAGGACTTCAACATATGAATGTGCGGGTGGAACACAAACATTTAGCCCATAATAGCCTATTACTGAATTTAGAAACATTACAGTAGGGGGGATACAGCTTAGCTTTAGGAGTGAGACAGCTGATCCTTCAAGTGGATTACTTGGAACAACAGGCTTACCTGAGTAGGAAACGTACAGATAAAGAGAATACTCATGAGAAGTCAGCTGGTGGGAAGAAACAGCAGAGCAAGAAAACTTAGAATAACAGGGATAATAACACCGAAATGCAAAGATTTTTAACCTTTGAATGTGCATTTGAAGTTTCATAGGCAAAAGGGTAAGCCACTGTAAGAGAAGGAAAGATTTGAAAAGAAACATGTGAATTAAACTTTGTGACTAATAACATCATATGCAAGAGTTTCCCAGCCATCACTGCTGTCCCTGAAGACCATTTATACTTCACAGCATTAATATTCATTAGGTGTAACACCATATGTTACACAGCAGGGTGCACTGCCAACAGACTGTTTGTCATAAAGCCAGATTTAATAAAGCATTGTAAAACAAACATTATGATGATAAATACAAAATGACAGGCTAATTAAGAGAATCTTAATTGCCATTTTTTCATAATAACACTTGTTTAGTTGTATCTGTCTTTGTGCTAGCATTCTCTTTGCTCAGCTTTCCTTTGGTGCACCTTCTCCATCACCTGCCTCCAAGGAAAAATAATCACACATATGACAACAATAGTACTTACTGTCTTCTTTTCCCCTCCCACAAATCATTTATAAATTAATAAGAAGCTTTGTGGCATCAATGTTCACAAAATCAACCTTTAATTTTATTAAAGGCAAGTAAGGCATCTCTAGTGGAGGCTGTGTACTCATGTACCAAGTGAAACAATTCATTTCAGAAATCAGTTCAAATTCTAAATCCAAATATAATTTGTAATTTTTCATAAAATATTTCAGTGTAAGTATTTTTCAATCTTGAAGAAGTCTGTCCTGGATTTCAGAAGTCACTATTGTCTTTTTAAAAGAAAGCCTAAACCTTATAAAATTTCTTTGAACAACTCTACAACCAGGCAAAGAGCCAGATGATTTACCTACCTGACATCACATTAGTGAATAAGAGAGTCTCTAATCTTTGCCCACACTTTCTATATCACATTTCCTATGTCTTCTAACTGGCACAGCCCGTTGAAGGTGATATTGTGTGATACTATTATACTCAGTCATTTGAATAATAAATACCTTACATTTTCCCCCTTACTTTGTAAAATAACATTTTAAAGGTGTGTATATCATTGTTACAGTTTAAAAATAGAGGTTACTAAGAGGTCAGAATATTACCTAAGGAAAAGAAGAATAACAAGCTCTCAAGAGTTTTACTGTTTTTCTTGGTGGTTATACTAGGCTCTATAAGCCCCTGTTTTCAGCTGTGCTATGTCACAGAATGATTAGGTCAAAGGATATTCAAAATCAAGGTGTACTAGTAAATATTTTGTAACTGGCCCTCTGATAATAAAAAAAAAAACTTTGATTTGCGGAAAAGTCACTTAACAGCAAGTTGGAAAGATTGTGTAGAGTATTGATGTGCAGTGTAAATTTCCACTGAACTAATTATTGGTGGATTCTTTTATTCATGCTTCAAAGAGTATCCATGGTCTCAGAGACTGACAATGACATAGGTGTCTACATAATCTAAATAATAATAAAAGTTCTATTGACAAATCTTCACCATTATATATATATATGTGTGTGTAATTATTTCTCTAATTTATTGTTGAAAATAAATGTATATGTAATTTATATGAATACACAAGTTGTTAAATTGGTACAAATATATATTTGAACCAGAATTATAATAACATTAAGTAGGACTGAAAAGAAATTTTCAATGGCCTCTGAAACACAATGTTAAAAATTTCCAAAATATATCTAGAAAAAAAGTGAGTAAGAATACTTAAAATGACATAAAGGCTATAAACCAACTATAGCACAAGACCATGGGGAAAGGGCCAAGGAAGGGGAAGGGAGGGGGGAGGTTTGGTGGAGGGAGGGTAATGGGTGGGGCCACATCTATGGTGCAT
>CAUYPK010103487.1:0-17328 GCA_963574355.1 Loris lydekkerianus
GGGGTGTTCTGTGCCCCGGTGGGCCATTGTTGGGTTTGGGGGGGTTTTTTTACAAAAACACGGGGGGGGGGGGGGGGGGGGGGGGTGATCCAGTGCGGCCTCCACCCCCTCCCCCCACCCCACAGGCCAGCACCCTGCACACCCTCCACGTGGGTCCACCAGCCCCTCACCCTCCCGGCTGTCTCTTCCAGGCTGTGCTGGGTCCTTTCTCCAGGCAAATCCCAGCCAGGGGGGCCGTCAGCCTCCCCTGGGCATGTGGGACCCCCGTCTGTCCTCCAGGCCCCGTCCAGCCAGGAGCTTCCCGCCAGGCTTCCCTCTACAGGGAAAGAGGTGGGGGCACCATGTGTCAGGAAAGCTGTGGCTGCCAGGAGAGCCATTGTCCCAGGAGGGGCATGACTGGGCCTGATCCAGTGAAGCTGGCCTGCCCCCCAGCAGGTTGGACTGAACCTGGCCTGAACAGGGGGATTTTTTTTTTCTCTTTTTTCTTTACTTGCTTGTCTCCCCAGCTGTGACTTCCCAAGAACAGATGTGGCTGGTCACCACTGGGCCTGGGGCTTGCATGTCGTAGTGCCCACAGACTTTTCCAGATGAATGAATGGAGGGCAGGGAACAGCCCTCCAATGAATGGAGGGGGAAAGGGAACGAAGCTACATGCACCCTGACATACCTCCCTGATCTCCACTGGGCCTATGGGGGTCCTCCCAGCCTATGGCTATGACTGGAGCTCTCACTGGACCCCGCATCTGCCGCCCCCTGAAGGCTGCCCTGTGATGTGAGCCTGGCAGGTCTCTGGATCCTTCAGCTCCCTGAGATCTCCCACCCCACATGGAACCCAGCCCTCCACAGCGTGGGCACTGGTCCCGTTCCGGCTGGTGGGGGCCCTGTCCTCAGGGGCCCCTGATGCCCAGGACAGGGGTGCCCATGGGTGCCTGCCCGGCCTCCCTGGGGTGTGTAGGCCCCACCCTTCCCACTCCACCAGGCCCTACAGTATGGCCGAGCTGGGCAGGTATAGTTCTGGGGGAGCATCAGATCTGCCCTAATCTTCTGGTAAATGGGTTACATCAGTAGTGTTCTGAGAAACGTTTAACTGCTGACGCTCACGGGGCTGTGCTGACCTGCAGCATCGGCCAGTTTCCGTGGTGCAAATGCTCCCGCTGCAGCCAATTCCTCTCTGCTTGTCAGGTCGCCGCAAGGCAGGTGCACACAGCTGACGCTCTCAAGCCTAGGCCAGCACCAGTCACCCTGGAGATGAGCTGGTGTGGGTGGGGTCTGGTCAGTGCACATTTTTTGCTGAACATCCGGCACTGGCCTTGACCCTGCTCCTGGCCTGCAGCAGGCACTGCTGGTGTCATCTGCACACCAGGTGGCAGGTGGCTGCTTGCCACTGCAGACATGCTCCCCCAACAGGGTTCCTGTGCAAAGCCCATCAGCTGCATAGCCTACATGTCCTCACCCTCGCCTCTGACTTCCCAAATGCCAGAACCCATAGGACACATCCTGCTTTAGAAATTCAGATCCTAGGCTGACCTGGGCTGGGCTGGGATGAACCACACTGGGTTGGGATGACAGAGCTGGGGCCTATCTGTCCCATTCTGCCTGAGCTCACAGACAGGGAAAGTTAAAAGGACCAGGCTGGCCTAGAGGAGACCTTTTGCCAAGGCCTCCTCCCTGGACATGGGGAGGACAATTGTGGGTGGGGGCAGGGTATGAAGAGAAACCTGGGAACTGCAGGGACCCCTCGTGCCCCCACCTACATGAGTGTCCACCCACAAGCAGGACAACCACCTGCTGGGATCAGCTGTACCAGGGCCTAGAGCAGCAGGTAAGGAATGGTCTGGCACCATCTCATCCCGACACATAAGTCAAGGGACAGGTAGACCCTGCCCTTAATGGGAAAAGGAGCAATAGAGCTCTTGAAAGATTTGCAGGGCAGCTTAGAAAACAATCTACTTTGCTGTTCCATGGAGCTGAGTGACAGAAGACAGATGCAAAGGCCACGTGTTATACAACGCAGCCCCGCTGGGCAAGGGGGTAAGGAGTGACTTCTGCAGAGCATGGGGTTTCATTTGGGGTGATGGAGCTGTTCTGGGGTTAGTGGCGAAGCCTTCAGGCTATACAACTTTGCAAATATACTTAAGGGCTATTGAATTGTACACCTTACATGAGGGATTTGTATGGGATGTGAGTCATGTCCCAACAGTGCTGTTATTTTAAAATACAGAGCAGAGGGTAGCCGACACTGCGGACACCCTCCTGCCCCAGAGCGAAAACCGGCTGTAGTCTCTGCCTGGGGACGAGAGGTGCGTGAGCCGCGGCAGCTCCCCGGCTTCCCCCTGGTGCAGTCACAGCTTCCTTCTCTGAGCAACGACGAGAAAACACAAATGTTTGAGAAGAGAAACAAGGGTGTCCATCCTGACATTCACAACTCAAGTTTACCACGGGGCTTTAACCTACTTCTTCCCTCCTGACACTCTTGTCTTTTACACTAAAATCTTGGTTCCTGAACTACTTCGTTGCCTCGTTCTACAACAGAAACACAAGTACACACAGGTGCAGCATGGTCTAAACAGTGACACGCTACTGCTGATAACTACCCTTCACATTTCTGTGCAGTTCTATCATAGTTAAAATAGTCAAATCATTTAAAATCTCAGATACATACATTTTAACACTTCAGAGTATTCAAATTTTAGTCGTATCTGAAAATTGCAAATAATGGGACCTCAGTGCTACCAGCTCCGGCAGCATTGAGGTGGCTGAGTCACTGGCCCTTAAAACAGCTGAGTCATGTTCTCTAAGTGGCTTGATCATGAGTCTGCCGGGGCCTGAGTCACCTTCAAGTGCTGAATCATGAAGTTCCCATCCCCAGAATCCTACGGTTGGCGGGGCCCAGGAAGTCCTCTCCACTGGAGAAAGCCCATCTGGAGGCCTTAACCCAAAGCAGCCCCATCCTCCACAGGGGTCAACCATCTGCTGAGGCCCACAGGGGCAGGAGCCCAGAGAAGGACTCTTCTTCAGCTGCCGGAGCCCTGGGCACTGTGCCCTTAATAGGCACAGGGAGGAGGCAATGCCAGGCCAGGAACAATGGGGGTGAGAGCCCCAGAGGGCCTGGTCAGCCCACCCTGGGTCTTCCTGGCCCCTCCTGACCAACCTCCCCTTGGAGCCTGCTCACCTAGCCCACAGGCAGGACCCTCCCCAGGGAGAAACCATGTGCCAGGCCAGCCCCATCCGTGCAGGACGACACCTGACAAGACAGGGAAACTGAGGCTCAGAAGGGACCCACACCCAGCAGGGGTATCAGAGTCATGATCTGGAAGCAAGTGGACCACTGGCCAGTCCAGCGCTAAATAAGGCATCTAGGAGAGCGACTCAGTCACTGAGCCTCAGGAGAGGAAAGTGGGTGTTCACCACAGAAAGGAGTGTGCCAACAGGCAGGCCTTGCAAAGGCTGGACCCTGGGGAGCCTGAGTGGACCACAAGCCTCAACGGAGGAGGGAACGCCAGGCCCCACTGGTCGCAATCACCAAGGTTGAGACTGGCTCTATCTTGAGCGTGACCCAGGAGCAGGACACACCACACTGGTGTTTTGCAGGGCTGGGGGCTGGGGCTGGAGGCTGAGCAGTGGTCAGACCCAGGGAGGAAGAGCCTAAGAGGGCTAAGCGGGGATGGACAGGGGGAGGCCTGTAGGTGGGGGGTGGGCAGGGAGGTTCCCTGTCTCCCGCCTGGTTCTGGCTTGGGCAGCAGTGGTCATGGTGCCAGCTCAGGGATGGGAAGCTTGGGAGGATGCCATGGGCTCGAGGGCCTGAGGGGCATCTGGGGACAGATCCCTGAAGCCAGTGGTATGTGGAGCCACCAGGAGGGACAGATGTAAAGTTCTCGGTGAGGCTGTTCCTTAGGCAGTGGGAGGTGGGCCTCACCAGGAGAGGACCCAGCCTGGCACCTGCAGGCCATGGGCAGAGTGGCTGGACAGGCCACTCAGGAACGAGGGTCATTGTGCCTGAGTTCTCTCTCTGTAGAGCTCCCCGGCTCCTGCTGCTTCCACAGAAAGGGAGGAAGCTTAGAGACCAGGGACCCCAGACTACAGACAGGAGACCAGCACAGAGCTGGGTGCTCCCTGGAGCTGTCCAACCCACAGCCCAACAAAGCCAAACATCAGGCTCAGGGATCCTTCCCACACTCTCCTGCTCAGCCTGATGTGGTAGGTGCTGGGGCTTGGGGCTGGAGCCCCCCAGCCTGCATCCTGTCCAGGGCCTGGGTTTCTGCTCTCGGGTCTGTGACCACAGCTGGAGGGGAGGGGCACTGCATCCTGGGGTCCAGGGCAGAGTCTGACACAGGAGTGTTGAATCCCACTGTCTGGGGGACCTGGACCCAGAGGGGGCTGAGCCAGCTTCTGCCTGCTGGGCAGCTCCCACCAGCCTGAGGAGGCCCCCAGAAGTCCAGCGAGCTAGGGCTGGCCTGTGTGGAGGAGGACGGAGGGACACACCCACAGCTGGAGAAGCATCATCTGGAAGGCTTCACTGGGAAGATGTGACAAGCCCAAGCCTGAGCATCTGATTGACCTTCCAGAAGGTTCCATTTGTTTGCGGCCATCCCAGGGAGTGTCCAGTTATTTGCCTTTGGCCCTCTTCTGATCAAAGGCCCAGGGCTGCATGGGCCACAGACAAATACCTCCAAACAATGTCATGAAATTAGAAATTGCCACATAAAAAACTAAAAATGCACATTTGGCCACACAGTCCTGGGTCCGTAAATAGGGGAAACTGATGTCCCACAGACAGAACATATTTTATCCCGATGTTTGGTCATAAACATGACAGGTTTGGGGACTAAATCGCAGTTCCTGAGACATATGCAGTGGAGGGACCTGCTCTCCTTTGTTTAAGCGTTTTACTCAGGGAGCTCACATGTGGTTGCCACTCGCCTGTGGGGAAGGTGTCCGGCAAGACAGGGGTCTGGGAGGGGAGGGCGGCAGAGATACCCATCCCCCAGACTGCGCTAGGCATGCGGATGCCCATTGGGATATCCAGGGTTTCTGGTTTATTCTAGAAGCCATGCTGGAGACTACTTTGGGGGCTGCAAAGGTAGAGGGGGCTTCTGTGGCCTCGGGGACTGAGAGGCTCTGGCCAGGTCTCGGGGTTTTCTCACCCAGCTGTGGCCCTCAGGAACAGCTCGCTCCTGGGATGCGCTTCCATCCCTGGTAGACTGTGTAGCCCAGGAACTCGAGCAGGGCGTTGCAGAGGCTGGGTGGGGACACTGCAGCTGGGGCCATGGCGACACCGCAGCCAGGGCTGTGGGGACACCAGAGCCAGGACCGTGGAGACTCCGGACCCAGGGCCACAGGGACAGGAGGAGTGGCCACACGGCAACCCAGACACAGAATTTCACAGACGTCAGGAGCCATCTGCAGGGATAAGTGTGGGCAGGTGAGGGACCGCACCAGTATCTCCACTCTCATGCAGGGTCGCAGGGCTCCCAGGCAGTCTCCCTGTGGCCGCCCCCTCCATCTGCTCCCATTCAGGCCAAATGAGGCTTCACAGCTGCCCTCTGGCCACACCTGCTCCCACCAACCCCCATGGCCACCACCTCCTGACAGGCCACGCACTTTCCCATGTGCCAGGGCCTTTCACCACGGCCAGGCTGCCTCCCCTGCCTCCGGCCCCTCCCTGCCTTCCATCACCCACACACTGGCCTCAGGGTTCCAAGGAAAGGGCCCTAAGCGTGTGCCCGAGTCCCTCCATCAGGGGCTTATGGTGAGCCAGAGATTTCCTCCCGCTCCAGCATGGCCTTATGTGGCCAAGTCTCCCCCCCCCCGGGGCTGCCCCAAACTCCCTGTGGGGGGCTGCTCAGGCACCAGCGGACCAGGGGAGGGATCACAGCTTGCCCAGGCAGGCAACTGGGCATCCTGGGGTTGATTTGTGTCACCACCACCTAGAGCCTTTGCTTGGACCATTCGGAGGCGAGCCCCACACCAGTGGACATGGAGATAGGTGACTCGTGTCCACAGGGAGCCCCTTAGCAAGGCCTGAGAGGAGAGACGTCACGGCAGAGTGGATGTGGAGTGAGTCTGTGGAGGTGAGGGATCAGCAACAGAGGGCCAGGAAACCCCTGAGCAGGGCTGGGAGGACAAGCAGACACAAGTGAAGGGTGGTGGTCAGAGACAACCCACCAGATGCTCCCTGGCCCTGGTGCCAGCCCCCAGGTGGCCAGCCCAGGGTCCTCAGACCTGCCCTCTATGCCCCTAGGCCTGAGGGCTCCTGGCCCCTGTCCCATAAAGCAAGGGCAGGCCAGCGACTGGCAACCTGGCAGCCCAGATCCAAACCACAGGGGAGAGGAGGGCATGTGGGTCACAGCCTCACAGTGCAGGTGGTCTCAGCATCTCCGGCACCCCCGGGGATCCTCCTGTCTGGGTGGGACCTAGACTGTGCCAGGGCACACCGGGGCACACGCCCACCGGCCAGCCTGCAGCAGGACAAGGGGTAGCATCAGGGGACACGGCACCCTCCTAGTGGCCCTTTCTGCCTGGCTGGAGCGCGTGTTCCTGGTGGGGCTCAGCCTTCCTCTTCCTATTCCTGTCAGGGAGGTGCAGGCAGGGGGCAGCAGGCCTGGGAGCTGTTCTGTATGGACAGTGGCCAACCCTGATGCCACTGCACTGACCCCACCACCTGTTCCCGCCCCACAGCTCTGCCTTTGTTTTCAGTTCTTCAGAGAGGTCAGAGCAAATGTCCCAGGCCCAGCTCCCTCCCCAGCCACCTCCTTCCTTCTGGAAGCCCTGGGAGAAATCCAGCCCTGGTAGCCCACACTTCACCTTGAAGCTCCCCAGACCTCCCAGGAAGCTTCTAAAAACAAACCTGTGGCTGGGTCCTTGGCTCTGTCCTGGGGCCACTGGGAAGGAGGCCTTGGAGCTGGCTGCATGGGGGGTCGGCAACTGAAGCCCAGCCTCTGACAGGCCCTACAGGTGATGAAGGAACACCTGTCATCACCTGATAGGCACAGGGTAGGAGTGTGGGTATGCGTGTGTGCATGAGGGCACACACAGGAGCAGGCACACATGTGTCTGTGCACACACATGTATACACACACACCTCACATGCTCACAGACACAGGGTAGGAGTGTGGGTATGCGTGTGTGCATGAGGGCACACACAGGAGCAGACACATGTATACACACACACCTCACATGCTCACAGACACAGCGCCTGGTCATGCTGGGGACCTAGGGGACCCAGGGCCAAGTTCCAGGGCTTCCAGCAGCCACAGAGGAGAGACTGGACCCCCAGCTGGCCACCCACAGGTCCCTGCTGCTTCCCTTAGGCAGGATACTGGCTCCCATCTGCCTTGTCTCCACAGGGCCTTCTTGTGTGTGTCATCCCACACACAAAGACCCACCCAGGGCCCACCCAGGTATCCTGGGCTTGTTCAGATGTCCTTAAGTTAATTACATCTGTGAGGACAGCTTTCCCCAGTAAGGGTACATCACAGGCTCCAGCCAGACTTACCTCTTGGTGGGGGAAGAAGAGGCACCCCACCTAAGTAAGTGGATGACAATCATCAGGTACAGATGCCAGTCCCGCCCTCTGTGGCACACCCCCAGAGGGTCTATGATGCTGGCATGGTTTCACATCGGGCTAAGCTGAAGGCCAGATCTGCCAGCAGGAGGGAAATGTCCACTCAGGCTTTGAGGGGCCCCCGGTAGGGTGAGGGGGAGTCCTGGGCAGGCCCAGCTGTGACACCCTCAGATCTGGGTACTGGGCTGCCCCAAAGCTTCTGTTAGCAAGACCATCAGGTGCACGCCTGACCACTCTGCCGTGTAACAACATGGTTCCACTGGACAAAGGAGGCTGCAGCCCAGAGAGATGGAGGTCTCACCCAAGGCCACTCAGCGGTAGTGCTGGGAGTCTGGCTTAAGCTTCTGCCTGGATCTTGCCCTCTACAAGGTTCTGCTGTGAAAAAACAATCAAAGTGGTGTGTGTGGCAATCGAGGCCACCCCTGCAGGTGCCAGGAGCCTCAGCTGCTGCACTCACAGCCACTTCCTGGGAAGGTCGGGCCTGCCTGGGGTAGCCAGCTTCTTGTCCTATCAGTGAAGGCACCAGGTCCAGCCACACCCCTCAATTGACATTGAGGAACCAGGCTGGCTAGGGCACTCACCTGGGCTGAGGCCTTTCCTGGACACCTGTCAGCTCAGTCCTCCACCCCACACCCCTCAGGTGCTGCCCCCAAGAGCACCTTGAGACCCTCCAAAGTACATCTTTGCCTCAGTCCTCCCAGGGACCTCAGGACAAGGCAAAGCCATCACACTATTATTTAAACAAGCAAAAGTCATGGAATAAGTTAAAACCCATCCCATACAGAAGGCTGAGTAATGATGGAAATCCACTGAGGAGGGCTTCCCCAGGCCTTAGAGGGGACAGGTCTGTGAGCTGTTCAGGTGTGTATGGGGCCCATCCAGGTGTGTGTGTGGCATGTCCAGGTGTGCATGGGGCCATCCAGGTGAGCATAGGGCATGTCCAGGTGAGTGTGGGGCCCAACCAGGTGTGCATGGAGCACGTCCAGGTGTGTGTTGGACCATCCAGGTGTGCATGGAGCATGTCCAGGTATGCGTGGAGCCTGTCCAGCTATGCATGGGTCATGTCCAGGTGTGTATGTGGCCTGTACAGGTGTGCATGTGGCCTATCCAGCTGTGCATGGGGCCTATCCAGCTGTGCATGGGGCCTCTCCAGGTGTGTGAGCAGTCTGTCCAGCTGTGTATGGAGCCTGTCAGGTGTGTGGGTTGAGTCTGTTCAGGTACACATGGAGCCAGTCCAGGGCTGCACAGAATCTCAAGCTAAATTGAAGAGCAGGTTTCCCAGCCCTACACATTAATTACAGCTGAATAAAAGTGCCTCATCGGGCAACTAGCAGTAAATACACCAAAATACGAGCCTTGCTTGTGTGAGGCTGTTTTTTTCTTCTCTCTCCCCAGATGTTCTGTTACCAAGACTTGCATTATTTTTAGAATGAACATAAATCATTACTTTTAGAATGAACATAAATATGGACAAAATGAACCAGGACTGAAAGCTGAAGAGCCCCCCTGGTGGGCCCTATATGTGGCTGGACCCCATAGGGGCAAGTCAGGCCCAGCATCACCCGGTGCCCAGCAGGGGTACAGTGATGGATGCTTGGGGAGCCCATCCCTGCAGACTGCCTGAGCCCCCCCCAACAGAGTACGACATCACAACACAGGGCAAGGAGCTCTCCTGACATCACAACATGGGGCAACATGCTCTCCTGACATCACAACATGGGGCAAGATGCTCTTCTGACATCACAACATGGGGCAAGATCCTCTCCTGACATCACAACATGGGGCAAGATGCTCTCCTGACATCACAACATGGGACAAGATCCTCTCCTGACGTCACAACATGGGGCAAGATCCTCTCCTGACATCACAACATGGGGCAAGAAGCTCTCCTGACATCACAACATGGGGCAAGGAGCTCTCCTGACATCACAACATGGGACAAGATCCTCTTCTGACATCACAACATGGGGCAAGATGCTCTCCTGACATCACAACATGGGGCAAGATCCTCTCCTGACATCACAACATGGGGCAAGATGCTCTCCTGACTTCACAACATGGGGCAAGATGCTCTCCTGACATCACAACATGGGGCAAGAGACAGAGTCTACTGGGGGAGCCCAGCCAGCAGCGGGCCAGAGCACTGCCCTCTCAGTCCCCTGGGGCCAGCTCCAAGGGAACCCCCCATGTGACCTTGGACAGACAGGCCAGTAGGGCACTGTCCAAATGCCTCTGGCTCACAGCATCCAGACTCTCCAGCCCAGGCCACACTGTCCTTCACTAGACCTCACGGGACCCAGCACTGCCCTCGTCTCCCTAGCCCTGTGCTGCCCGGGGCTGTGAGCTGTCTCCTGCAGGCGCTATGAGCTGGCACATGGACACCAGCCCCTCTTACAGATGCAAAAAGTAAAGTTTCAAGGGGGCTGGTGACTTAACCAAGGGCCACAGGCAGGAGGAGCACTGGGATCCAGCCCTACTCTGGAAGCTCCAGTGCCTGCTCTTGGCTGAGAGCCTACAGGGTGTGCAATGTGGGTCCCAGCACCTTGGAGCCCCCTGCCAGAGCACAGGCACTGGGAAGGACCCAGCAGGAGTGTGCAGCCCATCCTCAGCCCAGGGATGCTGAGGCAGGGAGAGCCCCCAGGCCAGTGGAGGAGAGTGGCTTTGGGCTTAGAGGCATGTGCCCACATAGCCCTGGAAACGTCCCCACTGGAGATGCCATCGCCCCAGTGCAAAATGGATGGGGACCAGCAGCAAGTGCCAGGGTACCTGGCACATGGGAGGTGCTGCCAAGTCACTCCCAGACCCTCATCCTTCCTCCGAAGACTCATCTCTGATTATGCCTGGGAGAAGGCAGCCAGGCCTTGTTACCAGAGGCCTATTGTAAAGAAAATACAGGAAATTTAGAAATTACGAAAAAGTACAAATTACAAAGAAAAAGGTTTAAAGCCTCCAGAAATCACCGCCAATAAAATTCGAAATATCTGTAATGTTTCTAATTAGAAAGGAGGTCGGGCGTCTTTCCCACAGCAGCCACAGCGCTGCTCTGTCCCTGACCACCTGCTCCTTGGTGTCCCCAGGGTGTCAATCATCTTCTGGCCACTGAGGGCCCCATTAGGCAGCACCATGAGCCACTGCCTTTCCTGCAAGCAGCAGGTGTGGTCCTCACAGGCCTGGCCTCTGCGCTCTGTCCAGTGTGGTCCTCATAGGCCTGGCCTCTGTGCTCTGTGTGGTGTGGCCCTCACAGGCCTGGCCTCTGTGCTCTGTGCGATGTTTTCTGAAATACAGATGTTTGCCAATTGTACGTAAGTTTGTCTGCCTGGTTTCTTCTTTACTTCTGTACTTTCATGCAGTCTTTTGGGGGTTTCCAGAAGTTCAAACGACCATATTTCACAAGTGTCTGCTAAGACACACGAGAGACACTGAGGCAGAAGCAGAAGCAGACCTGCTTTCCAGACCTGAGACTGGGCAGCTGGGGCCAGACCTGGCAAGGCTCGCCTGGACATGCTGGGGTTGGCCCAGCGAGAAACGAAGCCCTTCTGGGAGACTCGGCAGACCCCTCATTTTCTCCCTCTGACAACCCCCTAGGGGTCACGCCATAGGGCAGTAAGTCTCGGGGGGCCTTGCTCACACTCAGAGCCAGCTCTGGTGTCCCTGGGGCAGTGCCCTCTCTGACAGAGGTTCTGGCTGGGCTTGGGCCCCCAGCCTCATGATAGCAGCATTTGGAGTTTTGATCCCCACTCTTTGCCTTCGCCAGCTCTCCTGATTACAAAACACCTGGACAGGTGGGTGCTGGGGGTCACCAGCCAAAGGCAAGAGCCCTCCTCTCTGATGATAACACCTGCGTCCCTTCATAGGGATGTGGTCTGGACGATATGGGATGACCAGGCTGACCTGAACACAGACTCGGGGGCCCCCAGTTGCCTGGAGACCCAGCAGAGGGAAGGCACAGTGCACATGGGGAGAGGGAAGCCCCTGTACAACCCAGCTGGGCTGTGCTGCAGCTGTCCTCATGGACCTGGAGAGAGCAGAGGAGCCCAGGGAAGGGCTTGGGGCTCTTTCCCTGCCAGAGCAGAGCAAGGAGGGCTCCAGACCAAGATCCAGAAACCCCTGCCCCAGGCCCTGGGCCCCTGCCCTCTACTTTCCACATGTGTCTTCCTTTCTCCAGTCTCAGTCTCCCCACCTGAGGACTAGGGAGGAGCCCCAAGATCAAAGGAGAGAAGGAGCTTGAGGCTTAGGGGACAGGCAGGTGGCTCCACCCTGCTGCCCTCAGGGACCTACCACCTAGAAGGTGGAGGGTTAGGTGCCTGCCTGCCCAGACAGGGCCCAGCCTGGCCAGGACTGAGGACGGTGACATCAAAAGAGAGACAGGCTGGAGCAGGAGGCTGCTCTCTCCAGAGTCTGTCTATTGGAGGTAAACGGCCTGGCTCCCGAAGAGGGAGGGGTGTCCCCGCAGCTAGGAACAAGCCCCCCAGTACCACCAGCACACCCACTCTGTAGATGAGCATCGGAGTCTGGTCCCAAGTGGGCGAGGCCCTTGGCCCCTGACCACTGCCTGGAGCAGGACCGCTGCTTGACGCCCTGACTCATACTAGGAAAGGTGGGAAAGTGACTCCCCCAGAGACTCCCGAGGAGCCTGCCCTGCTGGCACTGTGATTTTAGGACTCTGGCCCTTCCAAGCTGTCGAAGAACAAACATGCGGGTTGCGGCCACAGATCTGTGGGTAACTTGTTACAGCAGCACTAGGGATTCACACAGCAGTCAGTTGAGAACTTCCCACTGAGGAACAAGGAGGGGACAGTCCCGTCTCAGAGCAGCATAGCCCAGCAGCAGGTAACTACCACCCAGCAGGAGGCAGCCTGGCTGGGCTCAGACACACACAGACACTGAGGCACAGGCCCCAGCACAGGGCAGGGACACTGAGCCACGGGCCCCAGCACAGCTGGCTGGAACCTGAGACTGATTCCCTAGCCCCCTCTCTTTCTGCCTCCCGGTGCCCAGAGGCTCTCACCTCTCCTTGTGCCCTGTATTACCCAGGCACCTGGTCCTTGTTGACATATTATTGAATTCGTGAGGCATCCCTACTGGGCAGGTAGGGATGGTGGGTGCCTGTCACAGCCTTGGTCCACATTTCGAGCCCAGAGGACCCATTTCACTCTGGACCCAGGGGTGCCCTCCTCAAAGTCTGGTGCCCTCCAGAGCTCCAGCTGCCCACCCAGACAGCCCCTCCAGTCCATGGCTCCCAGATCCCTCAGACTCAACAGTCCTTCTGTACTAAGCCAGGTGGGACCCTGCCTTCCTCTGAAACCCCTCAGCCACAGCCCCGGTACCCCTCAGTGTGACACGACTCTGGGTCCCCCTTTCCAGGATCCAGCTACCCTGCCCATCACCCAGGGGCCGCTGTCTCTGCTCAGCCCTTCCTCCCCCAGCTGTTCCAGCCACCACCATCCCCTCCTGCCCAGCTCCTGGGAAGGGTCCCCAGAGTCTGTCCCTCTGGGAAAAGGTGAGCCCTGCTGTCTGCTCTGAGGGCCATGACCTGTTCCTGGAGTCAGGGGCACATGGCGTGCAAAGGAACAGAGACAAGGCAGAGCTTCCTGAGCACCGGGCAGCAGGGCTGTGAAGATGCCTGGGCCACCCGGACAGCGGAGCTGCCCAAGATCAAAGTGTCCTGAGAGCTGTGTCACCTTGTGACTCTTCCACTCTGCCACCACGTTCTTCCCCAGATGGCCCCTCGGGAGAGTGGCTCCTCCGGAGTGTGTCTCCTCCTGGCACTCAGGAGCCCCACTGCAAATGGAAAAGAGGTTTTTTTGTCCCCTTTTCATGGAAGATTAAAATTAAAGTTTGAAAGCTATTCTCAAAATACACAAAGAAACCTGAGCAAAGTGTCTGGAATGTGGAAAACAATTTAACATATCAAAGACAAAAATAGCCAAGGGGAGACTTAACAAAACTGACACCTCTTTTCTATCCTATCCTCTGTTTTGTTTCTTGAGTTAGGAAACCAGAATAAAACTGGCTACAGATATTCTAGTTTGTCTCAGTCAGAGGGGACTCTGCTGCCCTGAGCATGTCCAGGAACTCCGGGGAAGCACAACACATTCTTGTCAGAGGCTTTTAGAAGCCAGTTTCTAAAGTAAAAATTTACAGACCTTTATGCACTTCTGAAAATTTTACTTCTGAGAACTGATTCTAGGGAAATAATTGTGCAAAAAATATACGTTAAAAAATGGCTAACAAGCCCTCAAAACCTGGCTGGTTACAAGAAGAAATGACCCACACACACTGTAGACACTCGGCAATGTCCCCTGGAAGCCTGTGCACTGCCAAGGGGCAGCTGCAGCCGGAAGTAGAACACCGCTCAGAAGTGCCTTCCAGCAAGACCTCAGCGTGTGACAAGGCAGCCGAGATTCCCAGCCATGGGGGACCCCCTACCACCACCACCAGCAGATGTCTGGCAATGTCTAGAGACAGTCTGGTTGTCACTACCCGGGGACAGTACCCACTACGTTAGTGGTCAGTGACATGGCTGAATGTTCTGCAGTGGGCAGGACAGTCCCCACCCCAGAGAGCCATGAGGGCCACAGAGAGTCGTTACATCAACGGGGCCAAGACAAGAAGCCCTGAAAAGTAAGCATCAAGGCATGACTGTCTGCCCAGCCCTTGTGACAGAGCTTGAATCTGGGAGAATGATGAGACTTGCTTTCTCTGTGTCCTTTAAATTTCAGTAATATTAGAGAAAGCAATGTAAGACTTGTCTCCAAAAATAAGTTGGTTGAGCCTGTTTCCCTTTAAGTTCCCAGCTGGCACAAGGCATTTTATTTTAAATGAAACTCACACTCCTGCCAGTGGGATTTGTGCCTTGTTCTGTGAGATGAAAGGGTGCCTGTGCTGAAGGTGGGTGCACCTTCCCCTCATGTGTTCACCTTCCACCCATTTTAATGGTTTTAATGAGATGTCACTTACAGACCAGAAAGTTCACCTTCCTAGAGTGTACAAGTCAGTGAACGTTTAACATAGACATGAAGTTGTATAGCTGTCACATGACTCAGTTCTAGAATAATTTTGTCATCCCCTTGACAGGACTCTCCATGGTTCCCACCCCCGGCCCTGGATCACTAAGCTGCTCTGTCTCTTCAGATTGTCCTCACTGGACAGTCCACACACAGGGAACCACGTCACAGGTCATCTTCTGTGGCTGACCATGTTCATGTAGAGTGACGTTGCCAAAGGCTGCATGTGCTGTGGCCCACACCAGTGCACATTTCTTTCCATTATCTAATAATACTTCACGGCATGGATGTGGCACGTTATGTTTATTCATATACCAGTTTACAGACATTTGGGCTGTTTCTATTTTGGGGTGTTACATATAATGCTGCCCTAATCATCTGTACACAGGTTTTGCATGGATGTGTTTTCATTTCTCTTGGCCATAGATAGGTTGAGTACCCCTTATGGGAAATGCTCTGGAACAGAAATGGTTCAGATCTGGCATGTTTTCAGATTTTGGAGTATTTACATCACTCTAGTAGGCTGAGCATCTCAAGTCTGCCCATCCGAAACCCAAAATGTCCCAGTGAGCATTTCCTGTGAACATCGCGTCAGCACTCAGTTCGTTCCAGACGCTGGATTTTCAGATGTGGGACTCTGCGGTGTTCCCACCAGGACAGCCCCCCTCGACATCCCTGGCAGCACGGGGCCTCCTGTCTGCACATCTGGTGCGTCCACCTTCGCAAGCCTCGGGAGAGCCATAGAGCAGCCACAGCTCTCCTGATCACCTGAAATGGAGGTTTATCTCAGCGCAGGCCGGCCAGGACACGACAGCCAGCAGGAGTCTTTTGTAAGTCATTAACAGCCATGGGAATGTCATCTCGGCAGCAGCAGCCACCATGGGATGCCTGTGTGTGTGCAGCCTCCCTCCCAAAGCCACAGACACACATCCCGAGGCGGGATGCCTCGGATGCATAACGAGGCATCCCGCCACCCCCCAAATGCTCATGTGCAGGGAACCCCGTTTAGGAAGGTGAGGGACTTGCCTGAGGCCACCCTGCAAGGCAGCTACTCTCTTCCCCAGGCCAAAGTGTCAGAGGGCACCACTGGTCTTGCTGGGCAGGTGTTTCTGGGAATGGGAAGATGCCATTCACAGACCCCAGGGAGTGGGGGAATGTGCCCACCTGGAGCTCCAGGACAAAGCTGTCCCCAGGGAAGAGCAGAGCAGAAGGGAAAATCTTTACCGAAATAAAACTGGCTGTGAATCACTGAAAGGGCACACTGGGTCTCAGAGAACATGGTACAGTCAGCATTAACAGATATCCTCCTCGGTGGCCATTCGACTTTACAAACACGGACAGAACCTTGTGGAGAGCCAACCCTCTCTCTGTTCCCCTTCCCTAAACCCAGTCACTAATAAAGGGAAAACCTGTCCAGCCTTATGGTTATGGTTTATGGTTTATGGTCCAGGTTTATGGTGACAATATTCTTAGTTAGA
The DNA here is from genome assembly GCA_963574355.1 of Loris lydekkerianus. NCBI lineage: Eukaryota > Metazoa > Chordata > Mammalia > Primates > Lorisidae > Loris > Loris lydekkerianus. The sequence goes on from CAUYPK010103487.1 coordinate 16,050, forward strand.
AGATAGCCAAAATTCAAGTGTAAGGCAATAAACATTTTTTTAATCTTCAAGAATTTGACATGGTTTTCATAAGCTTTCTTATTGAGAAATCTACTACCAGATAAATTTCAGCCAAAGCAAGATGTAAGTGGAAATTCACAACAAAAGGAAGGATAGTGAATATTCCGTCTACCTAATTATAGAAGGAAAATTAAAACAATGTGGAGACGATTGTGGCAGATAAGGATGTCAAATGTTCTAAGAACTTAGAAATAATGTTAACTGGTAAACGTTGGTAGAAAAAGAGGGAAAAAGTCAAAGGATGGGTGGGTGCGTTGATTTTTTCATCTTAAACAGCTGAGAATATTATTTAAAGATCCTAAATTAAGTTAAAAAAAGAAAAATAAATTTAACAGCACAAAAGTAAACATCAAGAATTACAGTATCAATTACAATCACATAGAAGAGAATAAAGGGATAGGAAGAAAAAGAGGAGTGTTCAATTTTTGTTATTGAACTAATAGATTCGGTCACAAGAAATTAGGAATTCAAATAATCCATAAAGTCATAATATGAAGGTACCCTTAGAATGAAATGTAGATTCCTAGGTGTCAGGACAAACATGCACACGTGTACCCCACGAGCTCACACAAAGAAACAGAGCCCACCCAGGGTGAAGGGTCATGAAAGGCAAAGAAAATGAGGCCAAAGACTGTCATGGCAAAATGAAGGGCAGATATGCTGTCATATCTTATATAAAGATGCACTTACCTTGCACATTAGAAAAATAAGACTTCAAGCTTTAACCATAAAACAACACCTGTCAGCCCTATATTTGGATTCAGCCAGGCTGAAAAGAAAATAAATAAAGGATAGACATCAACAAACCCAACAAAAACAAAGCCAGCAGAGGCTAAGGCTGACGTCCAGCCAGATCCCAGTGCGATACATGGGAAGTCATGAGAGTGGGGACAGCCACACCCCAGGGACACGACTCCAGGTCAGTGCAGCCACCCCAGGGACACAACATCAGGACAGTGCAGCAGCCACCCCAGGGACACAGCGTCAGGTCAGTGCAGCCACCCCAGGGACACGGTGCCAGGTCAGTGCAGCCACCCCAGGGACACAACATCAGGACAGTGCATCAGCCACCCCAGGGACACAGCGCCAGGTCAGTGCAGCCACCCCAGGGACACAGCACCAGGTCAGTGCATCAGCCACCCCAGGGACACGGTGCCAGGTCAGTGCCACCTGAGGGACACAGCGTCAGGACAGTGCATCAGCCACCCCAGGGACACGG
>CAUYPK010103491.1:0-25395 GCA_963574355.1 Loris lydekkerianus
AGAATACAAATGTTTTCATACAATAACTAAGAAAATGCCATGAAGGCTATATTAAACAGTTTGATGAAAATATTTCAGATTGTATATGAAACCAGCACATTGTACCCCTTGATTGCACTAATGTACACAGCTATGATTTAACAAAAAAAAAAAGGAATATAGCAGCGTCTCAAGATACAAAATCAATACTTAAAAATCAGAAGCTTTTATGTATGCCAATAATAGTCAACCTGAAATTATAGTCAAGGACTCTGTTCCTTTTAGTAGTGCCAAAGAAGATGAAGTATCAGGAACTTTACCTAACAAAGGACGTGAAAGATCTATGTAAAGAGAAATATGAAACTCTGAGAAAAGAAATAACCGAAGATGTTAATAAATGGAAAAACATACCATGTTCATGGCTGGGAAGAATCAACATTGTTAAAATGTCCATACTACCCAAAGAAATCTACAGATTTAACACAATCCCTATTTAAACACCATTGTCATACTTTAAAGAACTTGAAAAAATAGTGCTTTGCTTTATATGAAATCAGAAAAAAACTCAAATAGCAAATACATTACTCAGAAACAAAAACAATTCAGGAGGTATCACAGTGCCAGACTATACTATAAATCAATAGTGATCAAAACGGCATGATACTGGAACTGAGAGGAAGATTTATGGAACAGAATAGAGAACCAATAGATGAACCCAGCTACTACTTATCATCATTTGATCTTTGAAAAGCCTATCAAAAATATTTAGTGGGGGAAAATTTCCCTATTTGACAAATGGTGCTTGGTGAACTAGCTGGCAACCTGTAGAAGACTGAAACTGGACCCCCACCTTTTACCATTAACAAAAATTGATTCTCACTGGATAAAAGATTTGAACTTAGGACATGAAACTATAAAAATACTAGAAGAGAGTGCAGAGAAAACACTTGAAGAAATTGGCCTGGGAGAATATTTGATGAGGAGGACCCCCCTGGCAATTAAAACAATACCAAAAATACATTACTGGGATCTGATCAAACTAAAAATCTTTTGCATAGCCAAGAGCACAGTAAGTAAAGCAAGCAGACAACCTTCATAATTGGAGAAGATTTTTGCAGTTAATGCTTCTGACAAAGGTCTGATAACTAGAATCCACAGAGAACTCAAACTAATCAATAAGAAAAGAACAACAACAACAAAAAAAAAAATCTCTGCGTGGACAAGAGTCTAGAACAGAAAATTCTCTGAAGAGGACAGGTGCATGGCCTATAAACACATGAAAATGATCATCATCCTTAATCATCAGAGAAATGCAAATCAAAACCACTCTGAGATATCATCTAACTCCATTAAGATTAGTCCACATCACAAAATCCCAAAACTACAGATATTGTCATGGATGTGGAGAGAATTCCTACACTGCTGGTGGGAATGCAAGCTAATGCAACCTTTTTGGAAAAAAGTTTGGAGAATATTCAAGGAACTAAAAGTAGACCTATCATTCAATCCTGTAATTCCTCTGGAATTATATATATCTATATATCCTCTGGAAATATATATATATATATTCAGATGATCAAAAATTATTTTACAAAAAGATATTTGCAACAGAATGTTTATTGCAGCCCAATTCATAATAGCCAAGACATGGAAATAGTCCAAGTGCCCATTGACCCATGAATGAATTAACAAATTGTAGTATATGTACAGCATGGAATACCATGCAACCATAAAAAAGAGGGAGACTTCACATTTTTTATGTTTACCTGGATGGAGCTGGAACATATTCTTCTTAGTAAAGTATCTCAAGAGTGGGGGGGAAAAGTATCCAATGTACTCAATACTACTATGAAATCAATATATAAGCACCTACACATTTATATGAATAGTAAAACATAACTATAGTTCAGAAAGTAGAAGAGAAGAGAAGAGAGGAGAGGGGAGGAGGGAGGAGGGAGGGTATTTGAGGGGACCACAAATGTGCATGATGCAAAACTATTAAGAAAAGATTATAATTGTGATGGATGTGTTACTTAGTTCAATGTAAGCATTTCACATCATATATCAAATCAGTACACTGAACCCCATAAATGCATCAATGTACACAGTTATGATTTAATTAAAAAAAAAAAAAAACAGGCCAGGCATGGTGGCTCACATCAGCACTATGGGGGGCTGAGACAGGAGGACTGCTTATGTCCAGGAGTTTGGGACCAGTTTGAATAACACAGTGAAACCCTGTCTCTACAAAAAATAACAAAAATAATCAGCTGGGGGGGGGGTGCAACCTATAGTCCCAGCTACTCAGGAAGCTAATGCAGGAGGATCAGTTGAGCCCAGAAGTTTGAAGTTGCAAGGAGCTATGATGACACCACTGCGCTTCACCCTGGGTGACAGAGTAAGACCCTGTCTCTTAAAAAAAAAAAAAAACAATAGTAATTAATAATAATAAAACATAAATCATTATTCTCTCTCTCATACACACAATGCTATTTACTTTTTTATTCTAATTGCCACTATTCATAACTTGAATAATGGTTAAATGATTGTCCTGTTAAGTCTTCTGCTTCCTTTCTATTCCCTCCTCTCTTCATATCAGCATGATACCTTGCAGCCATGAAATCAAGTAAGTTATTCAAGTTAATATGTTTCAGCATAAATATGTCAACAATTATCTTTCAAGAGATGTCAATATGCTATGCTCACACAAACAAAAATAAGTATGTAGTGAGAAACATTATTATATGTAATTTACTGAAAACCTACTATTGACTGAGAACTTTATAAACTTTATCTCTAATCTTGCATGTAAAATATATAGTTCCATATTTCCACCTGAAGAAGTTAAAAGACTTGACCATGGTCCCAGAGCTACAAGCAACAGAGCTAGGATTTAAACCCTCTTCTAACTGACTTCAAAGACATTATTATTTGGCAAAGGGGAACCCACCATCTTTAGGAATTTTTAAGACTAGGAAGAAAAAATCCACATAGAAATGACTAAGAATTCCAAGATGAACCTGTAACTAAAGAGAGAATAAAGATAAAATTACAGGCTACCCAAGATGTATTAATCTATATGAGAATGTTTTACCTTTAGACATAGGTCATAAACAAGTTACATTAGGATACTATTTGAAAGCACATAGGACACAAGGGCTAAAATGGCAACCCAGACCCTCAGAAGTGATACATTCTGTGGACCCCTGTTAAAAAGGACCAACCCATGCCTTCATGAGATGACATATATAAAGCACTTAGAACATAGACTGGCTTCTAGGAAATTCTATATAAATCGTTTGTTGTTGTTTAGTAATTGCTGAAAACTGCCTCACTGTAGTCTTCAGTAATAAACTCTTCCATTCATCACCCTGCTCCTCCTTGGCCTCAGATGGTTGAGCCAGGAGTAGAAACCTGACTCTAGCAGGCCCAATCAAATTTTCTCTACTAGAGATTTATTTGGTGATTCCACATTGTCTCTGTTAGCATGGAACTGAGTGAACAATTAGGGGTGTGTAAAGACCATTTTCTATTATGTGCAAGAATAAGTCCAACTATTGAGAAAGAGGAAAATGAAGGAACCAAGAGAGAATTAGAGAGAGAGAGAAAGTGAGAAATCATGAAGAGCAGAGCTACACGTGGGCAGGGAGGGAGGCACAATGACTTCCCATTTCTAAGTACAGCCCTCTCTGAGGTCTAACTTTACTTCCTTCACTTTTCAATATATTTTTATTTTTGCTTTAATCATTTAAGTTAGTTTTGGTAAGTGGCAATGAAATGATGATTGCTGATTAAAACAGAAATATGTTTTTAAAGAAAGATAATATTTCAAACACTTGTAAGAAACTCAAAAACCCATATTCTAATCCATTTACTTCAGAAGAACCCACAAGGGCAAGTTAAGATTGAAGTTGTTCTTGTAATACTCCAAGTAAGAAAGATTCTACTTTGAGGGCCATTGAGTACCCTTCAATAGTTTGAGATTTAGGCATATACTACTTCTGAAAGACTGCCTGGAACACTTTTCTGAAAGCAGTACTACTATAATGCACAAGAGACTGAAAGGATTAAATACTTGGTAGACTGAAAGGATTAAATACTTCCTTTATTAACAAGCTTCCTTTATTAACAAGCTTTCTACTAAGAAATGAATAGTGTACTGGTCAAAAAAGAGGATTCTGAAATACAGAGACAGCAATATCTGTATGAATATTGTTGATGTAACAGCAGAGGAGAATTAATACAAATCCCAGAGAGCTCAAGTCTTGGAGGAAGCATATGTGAACTGGAAAAGAAATGAAATATTTTTCAATTCTTTCAATGATTCTAATATTTTGGTGTCATACGAATAATGCAAAAAGAAACGAGAGCCTACCTCCAAGCACTCCTGTGCAAGTATTCTGTTTCCTTGGACTTTTTGTGTCTCACAAATCATTATTTTCTTACATAGAGGCCTTCTCAAGAAATATGCATGAATCAAAAATACACTAACAGCTATATTTATCTTAGTTGTATTTTAAATAAAATTTCCTAACTTACAAATCTGTATTGTATTGTAGATGAATCTCCTGTCTCTTTTGAGGATTGCATCTAAGTAGCTAGGACTATAGACACCCACCACAACACCCAGATAATTTTTTTTAATATTAGTTTCTTTTTTTTTTCTTTTTCTTTTTTATTTGGGTATCATTGAAGGTACAAAGAATTAGGTTGTTTTAATTTTTTTTGTTAGGTAAAGTCCCTCTTATAATTGTGCCCTTCCCCTAAGAGGTATGCAATATACCATAACCCTACATCCTCCTTCCTCCTCCCTCTATCCTTTCCCTCCTACCCATATTGTAGGAGATCATTGTATTAGATCATCTAATACATCCTACCCATACCCCCCCACCTTCATAATAGAACTGAATACATTGGATTATTATTTCTTCATTCTTGTGATGCTTTACTAAGAATAATGTGTTCCAACTCAATCCAGGTTAATAGAAATGATGTAAAGTCTTCATCTTTTTAATGGCTGCATAGTATTCCATGGAATACATATGTGACATCTTGTTAATCCATTCCTGGGTTGGTGGGCATATAGGTTGTTTCACATTTTTTGAGATTGTAAATTGAACTGCAATAAATAGTCTAGTACAAATGTCCTTATGATAAAGTGATATTTTTCTTCTGGGTAAATGCCTAGTAACTGGATTATAGGATCAAATGGGAGGTCTAATTTGAGTTCTTTGAGGATTCTCCATACTTCCTGCTAAAAAGGTTGCATTATTTTGCAGTCCCGCCCAGAAGTATGAAAGTATTCCCTTCTCTCCACATCCACACCAGCATCTGCAGCTTTTAGACTTTATGATGTGGATGATTCTCACTGGGTATAGCTGATATCTCAAGGTGATTTTGATTTGCATTTCTCTGATGATCGGGGAAGATAAGCATTTTTTCAAATGTTTGTTATCCATTCACCTGTCCTCATCAGAAAAGGTTCTATTCATATCTCTTTCCCAGTGGAAGATGAGACTGTCTACTCTTTTTTGTTGATTAATTTGAGCTCTCCATAGATTCTAGTTATCAACCCTTTGTCAGATTCATATCCTACAAATATCTTTTCCCATTCTAAAGGTTGTCTTTTCACTTGTTCTGTCCTTAGCTGTGCATAAGCTTTTCAGTTTAATTAAGTCCCATTTGTTAATTTTTGTCACTGTTGCAATGGCTGCTGAGGTCTTTACCATAAAATCTTTCCCCAGTCCAACATTATCAAGAGTTTTCCCAATACTTTCATCCAAGATTCTTACCACTTCGTATCTTAGATTTAAGTCTTTTATCCATTTTGAGTCAATTTTTGTAAGGGGTGAAAGGTGTGTTTAGAGTTTCAGTCTTTTACATGTGGTAATCTAGTTCTGCCAGCACCACTTGTTGAAAGGAATTCTTTTCCCCACCATATGCTTTTGTTAGGTTTATCAAAGATCATATGGCAAGTAGAGACCAGTTTTAACTCTTGGTTTTCTATTATGTTCCATATGTCTATGTCTCTATTTTTGTGCTAATACGATGCTGTTTGATTACTGTGTACTAGTAATGTAGCTTGAAGTCTGGTAGGGTGATGCCTCCAGCTTTAAGAATAGCCTCATGTATATGAAGTTTTTTCTGGATCCATACAAAACAAAATACTATTTTTTCCAGTTCTTCAAAATACAATGTTGGTACTTCAATGGGGATTGCATTGAATTTGTAGATTGCTTTGGGTAGAATAGACATTTTGATGATGTTGATTCTTCCCAGCCAAGAGCATGGTATGTTCTTCCATTTGTTAGTGTCTTCTGCAATTTCTTTGTTAGGGTTTCATCATTCTCTTTGAAAAGATCTTTCACCTCTTTTATTAGGTATATTTCTAAGTATTTCATTTTCTTTGAAGCCACTGTGAAGGGATGTGTCCTTGATTGCTTCTCAACTTGGCTATTACTGGCATATACAAAGGTTATGGATTTTTGGACATTGATTTTATACCCTGAGACATTACTGTATTTCCTGATGACTTCCGGGCATTTTGTGGTTGAGTCTCTGGGGTTTTCTAAATCTAAGAGTATATCATCAGCAAAGAGGAAGAGTTTGAGCTCCTCTGCTCCCATTTGGATCCCCTTTCTGCTCTTCTTCTGCCTGATTGCATTGGCTAGAACTTCCAACACAATGTTCAATAATAGTAATGACAGTAGACATCCTTGTCTGGTTCTAGTTCTAAGTGGAAAAGCTTTCAGTTTCACTCCATTCAGTATAGTGTTAGCTTTGTGATACAGTGTTAGGTTTGTGATAGATAGCTTCAATCACTTAAGCAAGGGGCCACTGATGCCTATTTTCTGAAGTGTTCTTATTAGAAAAGGGTGCCAAATTTTGGCAAGTGCTCTTTCTGCATCTGTTGAGAGGTCATATGGTCTTTGTTTTTGCTCCTATTGATATAGTGAATTATATTTATGGATTTGTGTATGTTAAACCAGCCCTGCATCCCTTGGATAAAGCCTACTTGATCATGATGTATAATTTTTTTAATGTGTAGCTGCAAACTATTGGCTAAGATTTTGTCATTTTTGCTTTGATATTCATTAGTGAAATTAGTCTCTAGTTCTTTTTGGTATAGTCCTTTCCTTGTTTGGGAATCAAGGTGATGTTTGCTTCATAGAATATGTTGGGAAAAGTTCCTTCCTTCTTACTGTTTTGGAATAGGTTCCACAATCTCATCTTTGAAGGTTTGATAGAATTCAGATCTGAAGCCTTCTGGTCCTACACATTGTTTTTGTTGTTGTTGGAAGTTTTTTATTGTTTCTGTAATCTTGGTGCTTGATATTGGTCTGTTCAAGACATCTGTTTCTTCCTAGTTAAGTTCAGTAAGATGGTGAGATTCCAAGTATTGGTCCGTTTCCTCCACATTGTCAAATTTCTGCTAGTAGTCAGAAATATTATCTTATATCTCTGTGATATCATTTTTTATTTCCCCCTTTTCATTTCTGATTGAGGTTATTAAACATTTTACTTTCCTATTTCTGGTTAGTGGTTTATTGATTTTATTTATCTTTTCAAAGAACCAACTTTTTGTTTCATTAACTTTCTGAATGATTCTTTTATTTTTATTTTCAATTTCATTTATTTCTGATTTAATTTTTGTTATTTCTCCTTTTCTTTTGCTAGGTTTGTGATTGTATTGCTCTTCCTTTTCCATTTCCTCAAGCTTATTTGTTAGGTTATTCGTGTGCTCTCTTTCTTTTTTTCAGATGTAGGCATCTGATGCAATAAATTGTCCTCTTAGGACTGCTTTTTCAGTGTCCCACAGGTTTTGATAGCTTGTGCCTTCATCATTGTTATGCTCAAAGAAATAAATGATTTCCTTATTTATCTCTTCCTTGATCCAACTGTCATTCAGCATATGGTTGTTTAATTTCCATGTCTATGTGTGGGGATGACAATTTTTGTTGGATTTGAGTTCAAACTTTATTGCCTTGTTGTCTGAGAAGATATAAGGTATAATTTCAATTCTTTTGATTTTGTTAAGGTTTGATTTGTGTCCTAGGATATAACCTATTTTGGAGAATGCTCCATGGGCCAATGAGAAGAACAAACTTTTTTTACCTTTGGGATAGAGTGTTCTGTATATGTCTATTAAGCACAGTTGTTCTAGGGTCACATTTTAAGTCCCTTGTATCTTATTTTAGTTTTTGTTCAGAGGATCTGTCCACCTCTATAAGAGGTGTGTTAAAGTTCCCTGCTATTATGCTGTTATAAGATACCATATTGCTCAGACTAATTATGATCTACTTCAAAAATCTCAGAGCATTTAAGTTGGGCACATAAATATTTAGAATTGAAATATCCTCTAGTCGTATTTTTCACTTGACCAGTATGAAATGTCCATCTTTGTCTCTTTTTACTTTAGTTGCTTTAATTACACTTGTGTCTGAAAATAAGATTGCAACTCCTCCTTTCTTCTGATTCCCATTTGCCTGAAAAATTGTTTTTTATTCCTCAACACTTTTACTTTGTCCTTCAAGGCTAGGTATGTTTCCTGCAGGAAGCAAATGGATGGCTTGTGCTTTTTTATCCAATCAGCCAGTCTATGCCTCTTCAGTGGGGAATTCAAGCCATTAACATTTATTGAGAGAATTGATAGATGTGGTGGAGCCCTATTGGTCCTATTTTGTGAAAGTCCATTGCTTAGTTTGAACTTTTGCATCATTGTGGAAGCTACATTTTGTCCTTTAGCTCCTGGGTACTTAGTTTGCTGGTGGTCCATTGTGATGGTCAGTGTGGAGAATAGGTCTAAGCATTTCCTGTAGAGCTGGTCTTATTGTGGCAAACTTCCTCAATGTTTGCGTAACAGTGAAAGATTTGATTTCTCCATCAATTTTAAAGTTTAGCTTAGCAAGAAAATTCTTGCAAGAATTCTGGGCTGAAAATTATTTTGTTTAAGTAAGTTAAAGATAGATGACCATTCTCCTCTGGCTTGAAAAGTTTCATTTGAGAAGTCTGCAGTCACCATCATGGATTTTCCCATGTGTGTCAATTGGTGCTTACTCCTGGCTGTTTGCAGAATCTTCTCCTTCCTCTTGACTTTAGATAGGTTCATGACCATATGTCTTGGAGAACCTCTGTTGAAGTGTCAGAAGAGTGTCAGAATCTTTGTTGATACTTGAGAAATTTTCATTTATTATATTCTCTAGTAGGGCTTCCATTCCTCTGGGGGCATTCTTCTCCTTCTGGGATACTTGTAATTCTTATGTTTGAATCCTTCCTTGAAGTCCCATAATTCTCTCAGTGAACGTTCAGCTTTCTTTTTCTTTCTTCTGTCTCTTTAACTGCCTGGGTTCAATCAAGAGCTTTATCTACCTGAGATTTTTTCTTCTGCAATCTGATATTGATGCTTTCTACTGCATCCTTCATTTCCCCAATAGACTGCTTCAATGCCTTAAGCTCTGCTATGTCCTCTCTATATTCTTCATCCTGTGCCTCTGTGGCCTCTTCTGATAAAAGTACATTGGAAGATGAAAGAAGATGAGTCCTATTTTATAGCTAGGTGATCAATTTTATTTTTCTTTCCATCTCTAATTCTTAAGATTTTTATCATGCTCCATGACATGACTTTAAATATTCCCTTTTACCAGATTTTAAGGAGGCAAGTACAATAATTTCATGAATGCAAATGCACACTAGACCTGAAAGGTCATATGAAGATACCAACCAAACTCCAACAAAGCAGCTGAAAATGCTTTTTAAAATTAAATCTCTAAATCCGTCTGACCAAAGCTAGGGGGCAGATATGCATCTAAAGGATGTATGAATTGTCAGATAACCACTCCCCATGAATAATTTTCTTGCAAGACTTGGAAATAACATTGACTGAAAAAGGACATGCTATTTCTAACAAAAGGCTGCTAGCTAAGACATCTCTTTAACACTGCTTTTTATCACCTCTTTCCCCAGAGTAGCATTTCAATATACCATGATAGCCTGGGCTTGAGATTTATTCCAAAGAGAAATACATTTACCTGACGCTTTTCCTGAAAAGTTTCTATCGTGAAGTAACTGGTTCATATGTCTTTGTCCCAGGAACAGTATTCTAGTTAGATTCCTCACCATCTGACAGATGAGGAAAAGGTCTTCTAATCACTCAAACACCAAGGAAGAAAGGAATAAAAATTGATGTTTAATTAACCTTCTTGATGGAAAATTAAAACTTCTCTTTTCCCAATAATAAAAGTCCTTCTGAACCCTGAAAAACTGGACAAGAGAGTCAATTAAAATTAAAACCTCAGGCAGAAAGCAAGTACACCAGACCACAGGGTTAAAAAATGTTCCGTCTAACCTGACCTTGTCAACCCTGGGGATAATAATTCACCAAGGGTGGAAACCTCTCCCCGAGTGATTAAACTTTTCAGATACTAAATGCAAAAAGAATTCAAAGTTTCTTTGATTTCACAAAGTACTCTGGCTTGAAATATGAAACAGAGTTTCTTCCTCATTACAACCCAAAAAATCCATTAGCCTTATTCTCTGCCTTTCACACAAGTAATTTTTTTCTCTTCTTATTTGTGTATTGTTCTTAATTATTCAATTTGATTTGCTAGTTTTTTCAGTCTACGTTGGAAAGAAGAATTGGAATAGAAACACTAAAATATCAAAAAGTTGACATAAATTAAATGTAATTGTTTTGTTCATACTTTCCTTACATTTTGCTTTTGAAAAATCCATGTCCACATACATGTCTTTGAGATACTGTGCTTAGTTCAAAAATCACCTTTATTTTAAAAAATATATTCATAAAATCTCATGTAATCTCTTTCTTTAAATTATAAGCTCCTATTTATAGTTGATGCCTGGTACATCTTTGTAGTATAGCATATGATATTGTCTCAAAATTTTTACTTCTGTTTTTAATTTATTTGCATGTAAATAAGGCCTAGCATAAAATATTTGTAGCCAAATTCAAATATCAGTTTGAGTTGACATTATGTAAAAATGAAGCCAATTTGTGTCTGTCAAATATTGAAAATAACATCTAGCTCTAATACCAAAACATTTGTATGAATTTTTAAACTTTAAAAATATGTTATTTTTATGATAAAGATGGCATTGTAAATCAGTCAGGAAAAGCCCAGGTGTAGTGTCATCCACCTATAGTCACATACTATATTCAGGAGGTTAAAGGAGGAGGAGTCCTTCAGTTCAGAAGTTCAGAGCTGGGCAATATATCAAGACCCCATTTGAAAAAAATATTAGTGAGGAAAGGATGGATGTTTTAAAATGGTGGAGAAAGAAAGGAAAATATAAAACTAGATCTTTATGTCACACTGATAACAAAAAGATCAGAGATATAAAATATAAAATTAAATTAAATTGAATTAAAGAAATTATGATAGAAAAATACAATGATAATGGATTTCCTTAAAACTCCGTATTGGGAAAATATCCCAAACTCAAAATTCAAAAGGAATAAAAAAATAAAGTTTGACATTAACTAAAGATGAGTCCTATTTTATGGCTAAGTGATCAATTTTATTTTTCTTTCCATCTCTAATTCTTAAGATTTTTATCATGCTCCATGACATGAGTTTAAATATTTCCTTTTACCAGATTTTAAGGAGGCAAGTACAATAATTCCATGAATGCAAACGCAAAAAGTTATGATACAAAATATCAAGTAAAATTACTTATACATTTTCCTATTGACTCAGTAAACCTACTTTAAGAAATCTGTCAAAAATGACAAATTTATGAAATACTTTATGGACAAGGTATATAAAAACTCTGTAATTTCATTGCAGGGTTGTTTTTCTTACTAAAAATTGGAAACACTTCAAATGTCCATCATTAGGGACATAAAAAATGAAGAAGATTCCTATAAATGGATATGAAATATTCTCCAAGGTATTTTATTTAGTGAAAAATGTAAACTGCAGAATAACATATATAATTTGCTACTTTTACATAAGAAAAGTAAGTTGCATTTATTTATCAAATTAAGTTTGGAAAAGGAATATTTTGTACTAACCAACAACTGATTATAAAAAATAGGTAGCAATGAAAGAAGAGAGGGAAGAGGATAAAGGGGATTGAGATTGAAGCAAAAGCCTTAACATACAAAAACAACTAATCTAATTGTCAAAATATAGACATAAACACACATAAAAATAATTTCTCTATGCAGTATTTTGACTTTTCACTATTAATAAAATATAATATATTTTTTATTTAGATATATATTATATATTATATATTTCATGGACAAATAAATTTTTAAAAGAATCAATAGTGGCCTAGTCATTAATAATAATATAGTTCATTTTATTTTGAAATTATATACACGTATTAGAATAAAGCAAATACATAATTAAATTTAATATTAATAAGTAATAAAATTTAAATTTAATATAAAGTAAAATTTAAGTTTACTTTCAATTTAATAAATACACTAAATAATTTAATACTTTATCATTATTAATTAATTTGATATTACAGGTAAAATTTAATATTACAAAGTAGTAACAGTAGTAAGTAAAAAGCAATATAAGTATAAAATCAAAATAATTAAGTTAATCATTTTACCAGGCCAGCATTATCCTGATATCAAACATGGAAAAGAACATTATGAGAAAAGAAAATTATAGAGGGAGAGAATCAAGCTGGATGACCAAAGACATCAGCTGCCAGATTAGCTCAGGAAGAAAGAAAAGTTTTAGATTTAAAAAAAAAAAAAAAAAAAAAAAGAGCAACAAACATAGATTCGGTGTGATTCCAAGGGAAGGTCCCAGGCCTCAGCACCAGAGATTCCATGGGAAGAAGGTTGGCGGCAGAGCAAGAAAGAGTAAGATTATTAAATCAATCCCCAAAAGGCTTATATTCCAGCAAAAAGGGTAAGTGAGGGGAGAGGAGTTGCTTCTCCCTCTCTCACATCTCTGATAGCATCAGGCTCCCAAGTGACTGGAGAGCCTTTCTACTAGTCTTCACAGGCCCAAAGGCTACCACCACTGAACTGAAAACTTCTTGAGGACAAAGCACCAGGCTGCCAACTCCCTTGGGGCACTTCTAGTCACCATAAACATGAGCTGAGAAGGCAGGGGCCATACTGATTTTCCATTCACTGTTCACCTAAGCCCTCTCCAGGGGACTTCACCTCCCCTGTTTTCATCTTACCGGTGCCCAGACATTTCCCAAACTCAACAAGACTGCAAGACCTACAAGGGCCACCAGGTCCCTAGACATTCTGGGAAGCTGCCTTCCAGTGAGGACAGAGACAGTCAGAGTGTTGGTTGTCCTCTATTCAGACTCTTTTTTTCTCTCCTGCTCCTCCCTAGACTGTGACTGTCAAGAAAGCCGTTATGGCCAGGACTCTCAGAAATGGCTGCTTGCTCTCGGTTGGTGTGTGCATCATACAGAGTGGGGCTCAAGCTTTTCCTCTTTAAGGCCTGTAGTACAGTAAGGGATACTCAAACTATGAGATCCCTGCTCACTGGCTCTCCTTGGTGCTGCTTGGCCATCTGCTCCAGTGGAGCACAGCACATATATCTCAAAGCTGAGAAACATCAAGCCTGCATGAGCACCCCACTTCTAGGTAACTCAGGACCATCACGTTTCTCCCTGGCACAGTCAGGGATTAATATTTGGGGACCTGGAAACAGGTCCATAGGCCAGATCCCATAACCCTGGGCTCAATCATGTTGCAAGGGACATGGAGGAGAGATTTGTGAACTGATTACAGGTGAGGAACCCAGTGTGGGTAAAACTAAAAAGAGAGTGCATTGTGGGTGCCAGCTGTAGTGCATTCAAGGAGCACTCCCTCCCCACAGAAAGATTTCTCTTAGCCTAGGGTAGGATTCTGGAGAGGGAAGCTCCCAGGCCTCAGCACCATTGTTGGGGAGCTCAGCTAGTTTGAGCTCCTGACTGCTGACAGATGATGGACAGAGACCACAGAGCAGGGGAAGAAGAGGAAGCCAAACTGGGAAAACTCAGATGGCTCTCCACCTACAAGCAGACTTTCTGGCTTGGTGATGTCACTTCAGCCCCTCCCTAGTGGCTTTTTCCAGTATCCTGGAAGCAGATCCTCAACCTCTGCTTAGACAACTACTTTACTGGCTTTTGTAGAGCCTGATGGCAAGCTCACCTGGCCCAGTCCCCTCAGCCTCTACTGTAGTGCAGAAGAAGGAATACCCTGGAAGATTTAGGACCCTACTCATCAACTGGGCCATTAGTGTTCCTCTCCTAAGAGCCTAGAGCTGGTCACAGGTCCCAAAAACTACACTGCAACTGTTCTTTCCAGCAAGTGCCACCGATTAGCAAGGAGGTCAATGTGTACAGCCCTTTACATTTACTGACTTGATTATACAGGGTGTCATTAATCCTTACACACTGTCTCAGAGATAAAACTGAGTGTGCCCATAAAATTCATAATTAAGAAGACCACACGGCCAACATGGAGGAACCTGGAGGACATTATGTCAAATCAAATAAGCCAAATAGAGAAAGACAGAAAGACAAATATCTTACTTGATATTTGATCTCATTTACATGAGAAATCTGAAAAAGTTGAACTCACAGAATCAGAGATTAGAACAATAGTTGAGGCAATGGGGGTGAATCAGAAAGAACTAGAGAGATGATGTTCAAAGGGTACAAAGTTTCAGTTAGACAAAATGAGTAAGTTCTATAGACCTATTGTACAACATAGTGTACAAAATAGTCCATATAATATACATGTACACTTAAGTGTTCTCACCACAAAAAAAAAAAATCATGAGATGATGGTATGTTAATTATCTTCATTTCATCATTTTACAATATATAAATACATATATCAAAATATCACATTGTACTCCATAAATGTATAATTTTTGTCAATTTTACTTCAGTGAAGCTGGGGAAATTTTTTTTTTTAATATGAGTTAAAATATTTTAAATGAGGGCAGCACCTGTGCCTCAAAGGAGTGGGCCCCATATGCCGGAGGTAGCAGGTTAAAACCTGGCCCCAGCCAAAAACTGCAAAAAAAAAAAAAAAAAATATATATATATATATATATATATATATATATATATATATATATGAAATTAAAAGAAATATTTTTCTCACATACTTAAAATCATTCTGAATTTGAAATAGCATTATAAACTCATGATTTATTTTCTACTTTATAAAACACAAATTTCCTAGTTCTGCCCACTCAAGAGACCTAGAAGCAATGACAAGCACATAGCTCTGAGCACTCCTAGCAACTAGATTGTGGATTATAAATGTGCTTGCCTACAAAAAGGATTCAGAGTCTTCAGAGGAATAGCTCACTCTAAGTGTGAATCTGGAATTATATAAGATGAACATTTTGCTCTGCCCAAACTATCCAGAACAAAGGGTCATTTCCAAAAGTCATACAAGCCAGCATAAATTTATGCCTACTGACCAAAATTTAAATGATTTAAGTATAATAATGAATGTAATCATTTAAAGCATGTTGAATATTTTACTCTCTCTTTTTTATCATCATCATAAATAAACAATGATGACAGAAAAGAAAGTAAATAATGAGGATAAAAAAGAAAGTAAAAAATGAAACATTAATTAATAGACAGCATTTTAAAATTCTTACTTCCAAAAATCAATTAGAAGGATGAAATTAAGGGATCATCCTTACTTTATTAAGGATGTTTCAGACTAAAAAAACAAAAGTCTTTTTAATGAGAGAAAAGTCTTTTTTACAGAATGGTATGGATGAAATTATAGAATTCTTAAAATCACATTTTATTACCCCGAATAAAATGATTGATTCAGTTATTTTCTACAGATGAAATCATTAGATGACAGGAACTTTACAATGAAGGGATCGAGCTAATACCACTCTAATGCTCACTAAACATTCTTAGCAGCACAAAAATTTGGACAATCTATGCTTCCTACATTGTGGATTCTTACAAAATTTTTTGAAGGAATTTTAATGAAGGAAATGGTGCATTCCTGGCTTAACTGGAATGGACATGCCAAAAGCAACACTACAGTAACCAGTACCCAGGAATTTATACACCACACAATTCCACAATCATAAGGGTTTTTTGTGTTTTTTTTTTAAATCCCATTAATAACTGAAGATGCTTTCTCTGATAACTGTCAGTTGACTGTAGGATAAACAGCTCTCCTTGGAAGTTTTAGCCAAACAGAAGAAAGGAAATAAAAAAGAAAAGAATGCAAAGTATAAAATATGAAACTAAAAAACAATAGAGAAAATCAAAAACAAAAGCAAGAATAATGAAGAAAAAAAAAGAGCAGATGCAAGGTACCAGTGTCAAGAATAAAAAAGAAAATGTAAACAGAAATTCTACAGACATTACAAGAATAAGAAAGCAATTATCAACATTTGCCTTCCTGAAAAAAATCAAACAACTCTATTTGTATAATAATTGTGTGAAGATGCCTGGAAAAGGAATGCAGATGGAATGGAATTAATTGCTTCTGACTTTTCTGAAGCTTCATGGCCTCTCAAGAAATCTAAACTTTTTGACTGCATAATTTTTATTCCTTTCTTCAGAAAAAACAAAAACAAAAAACCTGGGAGTCCCATAGGAATACCCAAAGTGAGCCAAATCAAGATATAAGGAAAACTTTTAGTGCCAACAGCCAAGAATAAATAAAATATAAAGTTGAACCCTTAGCTTGCCTTGGAGAAGTCTACTGGAAAAATACTACAGAAAGTGTCAAGCGATGACAGAGAGGGAAATCCCAATATTTTTTAAGAGTACAATAAGATTATTCCATTTAGTGAATATGAGAGACATAATCACTAAGTATCTCCAAACATACTAGAATGCCTTTGTCTTTTCCAGAGAATATTAATATATCAGATTATAAATTCTCTTAAATCTAGAGGAGATCTTATTTTGATTTGCTTACAAAGATTAATAAAACCTTATGTAAACTAGTCTAGAGAAAAAAACCTCCAAGAAAGCAAAGTAAAAATACCTTTAAAATACTGGCTCTTTAAAAACTTGCAGGAGATGGAATTCATAGGAAGAAAAAGAACCTTGAGCTTAACTACGAATCTAAGTTACAATATAAAAAGCAAATAAACGCCAATTTCTATCTGGATAGCAAATATTTTGTCCTTTTTATTAAGTAGAACTTTAGTTCATTTAAACAAAAACTTAATAATGAATACAAATAGAGAAGTTTCATAAAGATAAATTCAGGTTCTATTAAGGTGCTCCTATATGACAGTTTCCAATTACCTACCTCCTAGTCTTCTCTGTTAACTATAAAGGATTGAAAGTCATTTTTTTAAGTTGACATTGGTATACATGATCTAGCAATTGCAAAGAGATACTGTTATATTAAATGGTGGATGTGTATTATCTATTTATCAAGAGAAACAATGCAATTTTATTAGAATGGTAAATTCAGTGAAGATATCAATTTCCTTGGACTTATTGCCTAATGTCTTTTATTTATTTTTTTTAATTAAATCATAGCTGTGTACATTGATATGATCATGGGACATCATACACTAGTTTCACAGACTGGTTGACACATTTACATCACACTGGTTAACATAGCCTTCCTGGCAATTTCACAGTTATTATGTTAAGACATTTACATTCCACATTTACTAAGTTTCACATATACCCTTGTAAGATGCACTGCAAGTGTATTCTCACCAATCCCCCTACCTCCATCCACCGACCCCCGCCCGCCCTCCCCGTTCCCCCTTCCCTCTCTTCCTAGGTTGAAATTGGGTTATAGCAGTCATGTGAAAGCCCTAAATTAGTTTCATAGTAGGGGTGAGTACATTGGATACTTTTTCTTCCATTCTTGAGATACTTTACTAAGAAGAATATGTTCCAGCTCCATCCATGTAAACACAAATAAGGTAAAGTCTCCATCTTTCTTTAAGGCTGCATAATGTTCCATGGTGTACATATACCACAATTTATTAATCCAATTGCAACCTAGGAATAGGGGGAAAGGGGGGGCAGAGAGGAGGGAGGTGGGTGGAGGGAGGGGGATTGGTGAGAATACACTTGCGGTGCATCTTACAAGGGTATATGTGAAACTTAGTAAATGTGGAATGTAAATGTCATAACATAATAACTGTGAAATTGCCAGGAAGGCTATGTTAACCAGTGTGATGTAAATGTGTCAACCGGTCTGTGAAACTAGTGTATGATGCCCCATGATCGTATCAGTGTACACAGCTATGATTTAATAAAAAAAAAGAAAAGAAATTTTATATGGAATTATATTGTATACACATTTTGTTTTTCCAAACTATTTGTGAGAATCAACCATGCTGTTCTATACCATTGTAGTTCGTAATTATTAAGACGCCACAGATTAGTTTAGCCTTGATATGCTGAATAGAGGTGGGTTTGTACTGAGAGCATTGCTGTACATCATAGTTTACGTATCTCCATGTAAACCATGTCTGGAGATACAGATTTGGGTGAGATACTGCCTTTCCCAGTACTTTCTTCTCTTTAGGTGATGACCGTACAGAGTTGTCTTTCTGTCTCTGGGGGAGATTGGCTCAGGACCCCTTCTCCCTCATGGATACCAAAATCTGGATGCTCAAGTCTTGCACTTGTAGAACCTTCAGATAAGGAAAGTCGTCCTCTGTATCCACAGATTTCATGTCCTGGGAATATTATACTTTCCATCTGAGATTGGTTGAATCTGCTGACCAGCCTGTGGTATGGAGGATCAACGGTAGTGAACCAAGGCACACATGAGCCTTAAAAAGAATAAATGATTCTTAAAATTTACATTCAGTTTTGGATTAGAAAATCCTGTAGTCGATTGTACCTGTGCTTTAGTCATGTGTCTCTCTGGCCTCCCCATATCATCTGTAAAGATGATAACACCAGAGTTATTGCCTATTTAATTTAGAGGCTGGCAAGCTTTTAGCTTATCCCCTATTTTTGTACAACCCATGAGCTAAGACTTTGGTTTTTTTTTTTTTTTTTTTTTTTTTTTTCAGTTTTGGCCGGGGCTGGGTTTGAACCTGCCACCTCCAGCACATGGGGCTGGTGCCCCACAGGTGCCACCCAGAGCTAAGACTTTTGTATATTCTTTTGTATATTGTTAAGTGTTTGAGGGGAAAAATCAGCAGAGTAACATGTAGTGACACGTAAATTCTGTGAAATTCAAGTTTTAGAGGCCAC
Organism: Loris lydekkerianus; assembly: GCA_963574355.1. Classification (NCBI taxonomy): domain Eukaryota; kingdom Metazoa; phylum Chordata; class Mammalia; order Primates; family Lorisidae; genus Loris; species Loris lydekkerianus. The sequence continues at coordinate 19,153 of CAUYPK010103491.1, forward strand.
TGGTGTAGTTCTCTTGGAATATAGCCATGCTCCTTTGTATGTTGTCTAGGGCTGCTTTTGCCTGGCAACCTTAGAGTTCTGAGTTTACAGAATATATGGCCTGCCAACTCTTGATGTAAGGATTGTTGTGCAGAATGCAGTAAATGAGAGCCACCTAAGATAGGAATGCCATTCAGAGTTACCATATATACTTGAGTATAAGCCGAGTTTTTTTGTACCGAGTTCGGGTTTTTCGGCACAAATTTTGTGCCGAAAAAACTCGGCTTATACTCGAGTCTATGCGGTATTCTGAAATCTGTCTTTAGATGCAGACAATACAGTGGCCTCTTTTGGTGAGATTGATCTTTAGCAGTCAATGGAAACTTTACTTGTAGCAGTAACTGGAAAAATGAGGTTTGTATTTACTTGAACTAACTTTGGGTTCTTTGTATTTATGTAGCCTGCTAGGTATGTTGAAATGTTGAATGAATTATCTGTTGGGAAAGAACATGTAGTATCCCTAACATGTATCCTCATGTTAGCCAGACTCGCACATTTTTGTCTTTCAGCCCAATCAGCAGCAGGGAAGACCACCTGACATAGGAAACTGGGGACGCTATACAGAGAGTGAGCTGCAAAGCACCCTCAGTACAGTAGGAACCCTAATCCAAAGTCCTATTCTTATATCAGAGTGAGTAGCTGCTTCCCACATGTTTTCTATCAAGTCATATTTACTTATCTGTTCGCTTTTTGAACTTTGCTAGATTTTTAGTCATCTCTGTAAAGATGATTACTGTCTGCTCATTTACAGAAAACTTTGTAAATATTTTCTTACATTTACCTCCACCCCATATGATCCGAATGCTCAGAACTCTGGGAAATCACTGTGTGCCACTAGGAATCTCAAGCACCTATGCCAGACCCCTGTTTGGGTCAATTATGACAAAAGTCAACAAAAATTATAGTGGGATATGCCATAAATTTTATGTTGGTCTCTTCTGGGATCTCTCATTTGATAAAATTGTAGAGAATTGGCAAATTTTGAGCGGTTAGTTTTCCAGTGATTTAAAAAAAGCAGTGGCTTGTCTTGCTGCTCTCTGCTGCAGTAGGAGTTCAAAGCGTAATGTGAGTTATTTAAGTCACCATGTTATGTGTTTTTTTCCTTCTCTTGAAATTAATAGTGGAGATCCCAAATTGAAAAGATCATAATGTTAAAGGTTAAAAACCTAATATTAATCATGTAGCTAAAAGTGAAGATGGTCTTAAATTGCTACTGAGTTTTTAATTTTGAAAGCGTGAGTCCACTGTAGTCAGGTCTTCTTATTTTTCAATAAAAGCTAGAAATCTGGAATTTTTATATGATACTTCTCAATTTTTAAATGCTAAGAAATAAATTTTTTTTTTTTTTTTTTTGAGACATAGTCTCACTATGTCACTCGGTAGAGTGCCGTGATGTCGCAGCTCATAGCAACCTACAGCCCTTAGGGTTAAGCGATTCTTTTGCCTCAGCCTCCCAAATAGCTGGGACTACAGGCACGTACCACAACGCCTGGCTATTTTTTTTTTGTTGTAGTTGTCATTGTTGTTTGGCTAGCCCGGTGGGGTTCGAACCTGCCAGCCCTGGTGCCTGTGGCCAGTGCTCTAACCACTGAGCTGTGGGCGCTGAGCCACTAACAACCAATTTTAAAAAATTTATAGGTGCTGACCAAACATGGCTATGGATCATATTGAACTCAGGTTTGCGGTTCACAGCTTCTGGACTAACTCACCATTATAAATCATATTTCTTCCCTATTTCTGTCAGGAGGAGAGAGAAAAACAATGAAATGAAAAAATTATGTATGTGTTTTATAACTGCCTTAGGCTATTGGTCATTGTTGCTGAATAACTGTTTCAATATATAAATTATAAATACTGCAGTATGAAACTTTTAAAAAACATTTTAAAAGAGATACAGTCTTACTACATTGTTGGACTCAAGTGATCACTCAAGCGATGCTTCTGCCTCAGCCTCCCAAGTAGCTGGGATTACAGACACACAGTCACTGTGCTTGGGTTGAAATATTTTTTGTCAGTTTATTTTCTCCCCTTTTCAACATCATCATTTTTTGCCTGACATGAATACTTTTAACAATAGTAAAATGTGCTTATTCAACAAAATATTTTGTGGGATTCATATTAAGCATGAAGAGCGTTTGAAGAAAAAGCTTAACAGTTTAGCTGGGAACTGGGTTGTAAACCACTGAAACATTTGAGTAATGGTAAGATTAAGTGCCTCAACAGGGCGGTATTACATATAGGCAGCTTCTTTAGGAATAAATATAGAGCAAGGGATGGGCCCAGAAGAAGTAGAATTTAAGCTAATTTCCTGAAATGGATAAAATTGTTATAAACAGTGCAAAATGGACTAAGGAAGGAACAACGTGAGCTAGAAGCTTGTGAACACGATTTGTTTCAATAGATGGAAACAAAACACCCTCTACTTTTAGAAAGAGTAGAGTAAAAAGGTTACGGAACTTCCTTTATGTCCCAGGCACTATTTAGACGCTTTTTATGTGCCTTATTAAATCTGGTTAGGTAGATGGAATAAGTTCCCACTTAGAGAATGACACTCAGGAGGTTTGGTGACATGTCCAAACTCTTGTGGATAACAAAATGGCAAAGCTGGGATTTAGATGGTGCTGACCTGACTCCAAGCTTATTCTGTTTACACACAGCCTGATTTCTAGCGAAATGCTGGTTGGGTAAAGTATATATATAAAGCATGAATGCTAGGTTGAGTACTCCTTTCTGGTGCAATTACTGTACAGTAACTAAAGTGGAAGTGATATAATGAGAACTGGGTGTTTTAGGAGAACTTAAACAAGTGGATTGAGAGGAGAGACGATAAAACAGAAAGAAAACCTGTTAAATTAAGCCAGGTGTGAAGTGATAAGAACCATAGCTGGAATGGGAAATAAAAGAACACGAGACATTTCAAAATGAAAACTATTGGTGACTTAACTCTAGGGAGTAAAAGCAAATGGCATTAATTTTAATTGACCTGTATTTGCCATTATAATTGAGTATATGTTACATTCATTCATTGTATTTTAATAGTTGGTAATGAATTTTCTTTGTAGACATAAAATATTTAATCCTGAATTTTTCTTGCTAATAACTTCTTAGGTAAAAAGATATAAATGAAAGTTTTTCTAGGAGCATGGTTACAGCTAATTAAAGCTGCATACTAGGTTAAGATTGAATAAATGAATGAAATTTAAAATTCTTAAAAGGAAGAAAAAAGAATTCATGAATGTTCACAAAGTTTTAGATTCATAGGGATATAATGGACTTTGACAGTCATGTTGTTTTCTAGATTTATCATTAAGACACTGAACTGCTTACTAGATGTGTGACCTTGGACAAGTTACTAAGTCTTCTTGAGTCTCCTTTTTTCATTATCAGAATGGGGATATCAGTAGTGCAAACATCAAAGGGTTTGGGGGAAAATTAATTGCAATATAAGTAAAATAATAACAGTTTCTGGCCCATAGTAAACTCTGAATAACTGTTAAGTATTAACTAGGCTGCTTGAGGGAGTAACAGGTTGTGGTTTTCTTATGAATGTTATGAAGAGTCAGAATTCACATTTTATGAATCCTCTCCAGTTCATAGACTTGTTGAGTATTTCATGCTGATAATTTATGTCTGGTAGAATACTTGGATTCGTGGCTTTATAATCCCTTAAGGAAGCAGTTAAGGAATTGTTCTGGTTTGTCATTTATTTTCTTTTTTTTTTCCTCTGATCATTTGAATGCCAGACTGATGTGCCCTTCAGGTTGTTTACCTGCTAGGAAGGGCAGTAGCCAGGGGAGGCAGGGTTCATTTTCTTCATAGCTACTCATGGGTGCCATTGACATGCAGATAAACGAAGTTATTTTACCTCTTCATGGTCTTTGGTCTTTCTGAAACTTCATGTAAAGGTACATTTTATGGCCTACAGATGAATAAATAAGGTTGTTTTTCTTTTTTTAAAGTATACCAGGAGATCCTTTGTACCTGTTGAGTTATAGAAATTGTTAATTTGCTACTGTGCAGGCAGTTTGTTTGGTTGGGAAAATTGCTAGTGTTACATGGTTTTGAAATTTGTTCTTTCTGTTCTGAAGCAAATATTATGATATAAAAGCTTAGTGGTCATATTGTACTTTTTATCTCTTGAATACTTACATTTTTACAGAAATGGATTATTTATCTCTTCTGGCTGTTTGTGATTGCCAGCTGTATGCCAAAAGACACATCGGTATCAGTGGGGAGATTCCTTTAGTTCCTCTCTGAGTGTCATTGTAATGTTACCAGTAGGCAGTAAGATACTATAGTAATAGTTGATGGTTTAAATCTGAATTCTTCAACCTTTTTTTTCTCAAGGGGCCTTTTTAGACTTTTTTTTCTAATAAACTGTTACTTCCACACATATAATGTATATCTGCTTATTTTATGTATCTGTGTTTTATACGTGAAGAGTAAGAGTTTTCTTGTTTGCCCCATTGATGTTCTTGCGTTGAGAATGCATATTTTCTAGTAGTGGATTCTCAAAATTTTTAGTTTCAGAACCTATATATTCTCTAAAATTTTGAATACCCTGAAGAACTTTTATGATGGTTATATGTATGTATCTAGTGATATTTATCATACTGCATATTGAAGCTGAGAAAAAATTTTAAATATGTGTACTAACTGATTTTAAAATATTTTGTGAAATATAACCATTTTCCCCTCACCTACATTCTCCATTGAGAAGAGTGACACTGTGAACATCTTTTTGCAAATCTTTTTAAGGTCTGGCTTAGCAACGCTATCACAGTTGCTTTAGTATTCAATTTGTTACAGTGTTGGAAAGAAGATCTGGGCTAATCCCTACTTGGAAAAAGAAAGATACTTTAATTACCTTTTCAGATAATAGAGAGTGTTCTTTGATAATATACCAGACTTGATAATTGGTAGTTTCTTAAAGGATAGTTGTGATGTGACTTGAGAAACTGTGTAGAAACTTTGTGTCCTGTTGTATTAAAATGCATTGGTCTTATTATTAAAACCCATTGGTCTGTCTTTTACTTTGAATGGACCTTTTGTCATGAATAATTTTGAATCATCATACATTGTTCACTCACTGTCTCATGAATATCTTTAAAATGTTGATTTCTAATTACATTTCATTAATATCACCACTGATCTTACCAGAAACTCAAAATATTAGAGATGCTTATTAAGCATTTTTTTCACTTGAACGCATGAATATTGTCTTTGATAATGAATACCATTAGTTGTTTGAAGTAACAAATGTATTTCATTCATTTCCAAGAAAATGCCTACCATAATTCATATACTCAAGTTTGCATAATCAGTTTATCAATCTTTCTTTCAAATAAAAAAGACCATGGCCTATTAAAAAGGTGAATCAGCTGACAACGTGAGGAACTACACAGATGCTCTTTCCATAGCCATCACACTTCTGTGTGCAGCAGGAGTGCTTCCTGCCTACTTCCTGTCTGCTTCACAGTTTATCATACAAAGTATTAAGTAGACATGTGTTCAAGGTCAAGAGTTAATAAAATTAATAATTTTTACTATGAAAGAATGACAGTGAAGAATACAACTGGTAGTACAGTTGGTACTCCTGTCTTAATTTGGCTGCTTGATGAGACTTCAGCTCTTTTTGCCACCACTGCATTTCTGCAGCCCTAGTTAGTGTTCATGTCCATAACAGTGAAGAAGGCAGGTGACTTTTTAGGATTGTTCTGAAAACAGTTTTAACTTTCATGGAGATTTGTGAACCATACTTTGAGGACCACTGTACTTGGATCCAATCCCAGCTCTGTCACTTATTAATAATAGCTGCATGACCTTGAGCCAGACACTAATACCAAAACCAGACAAGCATTTCTTTTTCTTTCTTTCTTTTTTTTTTTTTTATTGTTGGGGATTCATTGAAGGTACAATAAGCCAGGTTACACTGATTGCATTTATTAGGTAAAGTCACTCTTGCAATCATGTCTTGCCCCCAAAAGGCCTTGCACACACCAGGGCCCCACTCCCACCCTCCCTCACTCTCTCTGCTCTTCCTTTTCCCACCCCTCCCTCCTCTCTCTCTCTGCTCTCCCCTTCCCCCACTCCCACCATGACCTTAATTGTCATTAATTGTCCTCATATCAAAATTGAGTACATAGGATTCATGCTTCTCCATTCTTGTGATGCTTTACTAAGAATAATGTCTTCCACTTCCAT
>CAUYPK010103492.1:0-35735 GCA_963574355.1 Loris lydekkerianus
ATCTGGTAGCGTGATTCCTCCGGCTTTGTTTTTATTTCTGCAATGTACTCAGCCCTACTATGAAACTAATTTATGGCTTTCACATGAAAGCTATAACCCAGTTACAACCTAAGAATAGGGGGAAGAGGGAAAGGGAGGGGAAGGAGGGGGGAAAGTGAGCAGAGGGAGGGGGATTGGTGGGATTACACGTGGGGTGCATTTTACAAGGGCATATGTGAAACTTAGTAAATGTGGAATGTAAATGTCTTAGCACAATAACTAAAAAAATGCCAGGAAGGCTATGCTAACCAGTGTGATAAAAATGTGTCAAACGGTCTATGAAACTATTGTATGGTGCCCCATTACCACATTAATGTACACAGCTATGATTTAATAAAAACAAACAAATAAACAAAGCTACTCTGTGAAATTAGGAAAAGCAATTGTTCCATCAGATGTGTATATATCAATGTAAGACAAAAGGAAAATTAAAAAGCAAGAAAACATGACAGCTCTAAATAAATATGATTGGTCTCTGATAACAAAACCCTACAAAAGGTATTTATGAGCAGCCTGACAATAAATTAAAAATAAGGTCTCCAAAGAAACACAATGAGATAAAAGAGAATGCATGCAAACAAAGTTCCCAAAATAAAATTGGGAAAACATATTTTGATCTGAATATTAACTTAACAAACTGATTTTTTTTTTAAAGAAAACTTGGAGATGAAGAATTCAATGAATGAAATAAAAATACAATTGAGAAATTTGTCAGATTAGTTCAAGGACAAGAAGAGGTTTTTGAACATGAAGATAAGTCTTCTGAAATAACACAGAGAATAAAAATTAATAAAAATAAAAAAAGAAAGAAAGCCTATAAGATTTATGGTGCACCATTAAGAAAAAAAAATATATTTATAATATAGAGATGCCAGATAAAGAGGAGCTGGAGAAATGAATTGAAATACTATTCAAAAAAATAGTACCTGAAAACTTCCTAAGTCTTAGGTGAGATATAAAAATCTAGACCCAAGAAGCTCCTAGTTCTGAACTAAATTCAACTCAAAAAATTCTTTCCCAAGGAACAATGTAATAAAACTGTCAAAAAGTCAAAGCAAAGAGAGAATTCTAAAAGCTGTAAGAAAAAAAGTGTCAAGTCACCTATAAGCAAATCTGCATTACAAAATCAGATTTCTCAACAGAAACCTGAGAGTCCAGGACAGAAAGGGAAATATATATTCACAGTGCTTGGGGTGGGGGAATATATTCTGGTGTCTGCCAATAATACTATTTTTAGCAAAACTAAGCTGCAGAAAAGAAAAAGAAATAAAAACAAAAGGTAAGGGAATTTATCACCACTAGTAGGGCCTTAGAAGAAATGCTTAAGAGACTTATTCAACCAGAAATAAGAACCAATAATTATAACACTATTATGAAATCATACAAAACTATAAAATTCACTGGTAGTAGTAAATTTTGTTAAGGAGGTAGGATCTCTGGGCTCTTCAAGGTACAAGGGTGCCCTACTTTGGTGCTTCCCCACCTGGGAAGAAGGATAAGGGTGGGCACTCCATTTTGGTGTTGTCCCACCCTTAGTCCTCTCTTGAGCAACTGTTATACCTGAGAAAGGAGGGGCTGGGAATTCCACTCATGCCCTCCAGGTGGGCTTTTAGAGCTGGAGCTTGTTCTTACATGCAGGGAGTGGGGAAGGATTTGAGGACACCTTTTGATCATTTAGTATCATCCAAGCCTGCCATAGTCCTCCCCTGGACTGGGCCAATGAAAGAAAACAACCAAAGGAAGTCAGCAAGTAAAGAGGTGATACGGTCAGTCTCTGCTTCCAGAGACAGATTTCATTCCATTTTATAATAAAGAGCTGTTTATATGAGATTGTTCCCATTTGTCAGTCTGTTGTGTTGGCCTTGATGGTGATTTTTCCTATGCCATGAAGATACAGGGAATCAATATAATATAACCAGAAGGCTGGATGTGACACTTTGGTGTGTCTGGACATTCTTCAGCCAAGAGCACATCAAGAACCAATGGCAGACAGACTGACTCCCTGACACATTCATGGTCAAAGTTAGAATATTCCATTACTACATGGTGTCATATAAATTATTCAAATACCTGGTATGAAGGTTAAGAGTCAAAATTAGAAAATAAACTATAAATATAAGTTTATAAAAAATACACAATATAAAAAGATATGAATTATAACAATCAAAATACAAATGGGGGGTCGTAATAATCTAGAACAATGATTTTCAACCTATGTGCATATGCACAAAAAACTGCAAAAATTTTTAATTAAATCATTTTCAAAATAAGTTGAAAGCACAGTAAATATATTCTTTTTTTTTAACCACCCCTTTTGTTTTTGATCAACATAATTTAAATGTGCCATGGAAGTTTAACTATATGTTCAAGTGTGCCATGAGACATAAAAGGTAAAAAAACACTAGTCTATATTTTTTTTTTTCTGTGATGAAAGTTAAGTTCTTATCAGCTGAAAATTACCTCTTATAGTTATAAGATATTTTATGTAAGACCCATGGTAACCACAAGTAAAATATTTTTTAAAAAAATAAAACATAAAAACAATATTACAGTTAAAGAATGGAGAGACAAAAAAAAAGAAAAGCGTAGTATGATAGGAAATCACCATATTATAGAGTTAGACAACAAGAGTGGTAGAAAGGATTTATAAAACAAACAAAAAGCATCAAAATGGCAGGAATAAGGCATTCCCTACCAAGAACAACCTCCTAAGTAAATAGAATAAGCACTCCAGTCAAAGACCAAGACTTGCTAAATGAATAAAAAAGAAAAAATTATCCAACTATATGCTGCTTAAAAGAAAGCTATAAAAAGAACAAACTGAACTCAAAGTTAGCAGAAGAAAGCAAACAGTACATGTCAGAACAGAAAGAGAAAAAAGAGTAAAACATCAATAATAGTAAGAGTTAATTCTTTGAAAAAATAAAAAAAATCAAGAAACCCTTAACTAGACTGATAAAAAAAACAACAAGAGCAAAGCCAAACAAGCAAACAAACAATAACACCAAACAAACAAACAAACAACAACAAAAAAAAACCATTAGTACAGACCAATACCAATAGTAAGGAGATTAAGAGATTAACAAGGGAAGATTGAAAATGTTATTAAAAACCTTCCAATGCAGTGAAGAAAACTCCAGGATCAAATGTCTTCATGGATAAATTGTATCAAATATTAAAAAGAATTATTACCTATACTTAAACTATTCTAAAAAATGGAGCTAGAGGGAATAATTCCTAATACATGTTATGAAGTTGCTATCACTTTCATAACTAAGTCTGACAAAGAAACCACAAGAAAATAAAACTATAATATCTCTGATAAATATTAATACAAAAATTCTTAATAAAATATTGACAAATGACATTCAGCAGTATATCAAACAAACTATGCATCATGACCAAGTGGAATTTATCACTGACATGCAAATTTAGTTTAACACATGCAAATAAATCAATGTGCTATATCACATTAAGAGATTAAAAGATTAAAAAAATACACAATAATCTCAATTAACAAAGACAAAGCATTGGACAAAGTTTATCATCTTCATGGTAAAATCTTTAAAGTTATGCATAGAAGAAAAGTTCCTCAACATGATAAAGGCCATTGATGTCAAATCCACTGCGAATATTGTCAGCAGTAGGAAACAACTGAAAACTTTTCTCCTAAGATCTGAGATAAGACAATGATGTCCACGCTTAACACTGGCATTGAGCATGGTAATGGAAGCACTAGCAAGAGAAATCAGACAAGAAAATGACATAAAAGGCATCAAATTGGAAAGGAATGGGTAAAATGATGTCTGTTTGCAGATGACATAATAGTTCTAACAGAATTTGATGGTCTATTTGGGGATTTCAACATATAGTATTAAGTTCATCAAAATTCTGTTAGAACTATTAAGTAAATTTAATAGAGTTGCAGGATACACAATTAACATTAAAATAATAATTTCATTAATACACAAATAGCAATCTAAATGGAAAAGAAATCAACTTTCTTTATAATATCATGAAAAATAAATAAGTAAAACACAGTTGGCCTTTGAACAATATGGGTATGAGCTGCATGGGTTCATGTTAAGGTATATGCACATTTATTTTCAATAAACACAGTTGCTTTTCCATATTGGTGGGTTCCAAAACAGCAACCAAATGCTTACAGAAAAGATAGTATTTGTGAGATGTGAAGGCCACATATACGTAGGGTTGATTTTAGGTTTCATAGGCTGACTAGGTAGAGTTCATAAATTTCAGTGTCCCTGGGGTTCTGGTAACACTCTTCCAGAGCTACAAGAAATAACTGTACTTAGGAATAACGAAGGAGATAAAAGATGTGCACACTAAGCACTGATGAGAAAAATTAAAGAATATACAAATAATTTGGAAAAATATGTCAAGTTCGTAGACAGTAAGAATTAATATTGTTAAAATGTTCATACCACCCAAAGAAATGTACAGATTTAATACAGCTCTATCAAAATTCTAATGGCATTCTTTACAGAAATAGAAAACAAACCTACAAACCTAGAATGTCCTATAGAACCATAAAAGACCACAAGTTGCAAAGCAATCTTGAGTGAGAAAAACAATGCTGGAGGGAACAGACTTCTTGCTTTCAAAATATATTGCAAAGCTACTATCAAACAGTAATCAAACAGCATGTTATTGGCATTAAAACAGATACATAAAACAATAAAAGTGAATAAAGAACCCAGAAATATATCCATGCATCTACAATCAACTAATCTTTGCCAAGGTTGCCAACTACACACAATGGGGAAAGCATAGGTTAAATAGGGCTGGGAAAATCAGGTATCCTTAAGTAGAAATATTTAATTGTCCCTTTTTCTCACACCCTGTACAAACTGAACTCAAAATGGATTACAGATTTAAACATGAGATGAGACTAAACCCATAAAACTTCTAGTAGAAAACATACGAGAAAAGCTTGCAAATATTTTTATTGCAAAATAAAAGAGATGGCTGGGCATTAATTTGTTTTGTTTTGTTTTGTTTTGTTTTGTTTTGTTTTGTTTTTCATTTTGACTTTAAAGGCACAAGCAAAAAAATTAAACAAAGTCATGTGGAATTGCACAAACTAAAACATTTCTGCACAACAATGGAGACAATCAGCAAAGTGAACAGCAAGGTTCATATTAGAAGAAAGTATTTGCATCTATTTACCTGATAAAGGGTTGATATCCAAATGATATCAGGAATTCATATAACTTGCTAGTAAAAAAAAACCCAATTAAAAATGGAAAAAGAACTTGAAAAGACATTCATTAAAGAAGATATACAAAGAACAAACAGGTATATATATATATATATGAAAAAAAATAACATGAATGGAAGATTTCAATGAAGACAGACAAATGTCCAGAGAACATATGAAAAAATGTTCAGGTTTGTCACCCGTAGCTCAGTGAGGAAGGCGCCAGCTACATACACAAAGGCTGGCGGGTTCGACCCCAGCCAGGGCCTGCTAAACAACAATGACAAGTCCAAACAAAAAATAGCCAGGTGTTGTGGCAGGTGCCTGCAGACCCAGCTACTTGGGAGGCTGAGGTGAGAGAACTGCTTAAGTCCAAGAGCTTGAGGTTGCTGTGAGCTGTGATGCCATAGCATTCTACCAAGGGTGACATAGTGAGACTCTGTCTCAAAAACAAAAAAAGAAAGAAAAGAAAAGAAAAAATGTTCAACATCGCTAATCATCAGGGAAATGCAAACCCAAACCACAATGAGATACCAGTTACCACCTGTTAGAATGGCCATTGTCAGGCAGGCAACAGATAAATGGTAAAGATGTGGAGAAAAGGGAAACTTGCTCACTGTTGATGGGAATGTAAAGTGATACAATCATTGCAGAAAACAGAATGAAGATTTCTAAAGAAATTAAAAATAGAAGTATCGTATGATCCAGAAATCCTATTTCTGGGTATTTACCCGAAGGGTATATGAAATCAATATCTAAAAGAGATATCTGTGTCACAATATTCACTGCAAGTGTCTATTCATTGCAATAGTCAAGATATAGAAACTACCTAGATGTCAATCAAGAGATGAATGGATAAAGAAAATGTAAGGTACACACTATAAGTGGATATACAAAACAATGAAATATTATTGGGCCCTATTAAGAGGGAACTCTGATATCTGCAATAACATGGTTTAACCTGGAAGACAAGTTGCTAAGCGAAATAGACCATTCACAAAAAGACAAATACTACATGGTCTCACTTACATGGTGATTCTAAAAAACTCAAATGCATAAAAACAGTCGAATGGTGTTTTTCAGAAGGTGGGGGTAGGGAGAAATGAGAAGATGCTGGTCAAAGGGTGTAGTTTCAGTGATGTTAAAATAATTGGTCCTTGAAATCTAATAGTCGACAATTTAATTATAATTAACAATATTGTTTCACATACTTGAAATTTTCTAAGAAGGTGGATCTTATGTGTCCTTACCCTGCAAAAGAAAATGATAATTTTGGACCATGATAAATTTTCTAATTAACATTATTACCATAATTATTTTACAATGTATACCCATATCAAAACATCAAGTCATGCAGTATAAATATATATAATTTTTATTTATCAATTCTTTATCAAAGCTGAATAAAATGTCAAAGAAAATTTTGAACATAAGATACTGTGGGGGGAAAAAAAGACTTGACTGCAAAACTAATTGAAATGTGAAATAAAGTGAAGCCAAGACAGATAAACACTGGAGATCTCTAAATACCTGGGCAAAGATAATCCCCACTGTGCCCTGAACCCACAAGGACTAGTTGAAGAGGCTTTAGGATTATAGTCACGATAGTAGATATTCTTCAATAAGAGTCCGGTCACCAAAAGGACGATTATATATCCTTCAGATTTCAGGACAATGCTCCAGCTTTTAGAAATTTGTATTAAAAAAAAAATAATAACATATGCACCAAAAGAGGGGAAAAAATATCAAGGGACCCATTCATGCTGTGTATTAATCCAATTGTAAAACAACAGAATACATCACGGAGATCTTACAGAAAACCGAAGAAAGAATACATTAACAGAGATATTGTGAATCTGAAGCTAAATTAAAATTCATTTTAACAACTGTGTGTGTACAAGTTCTCAGTTCATTACTCTTCTGACAGTTTCATTACTCTACAGAACTGGATGGAAATTTGTATTTCCCCAGGCTCTGCTTCCCTAAGTGACTGTCCAAGGCAGTTCCTCGATTCACAACTTTAATGGGCCACAGACCAATTAGCAGCAGAAGGAAGTAGTCTTCACAGAGCATGCAAATTAAGGATACGATAATACAATCAGCAGGTTTTTCATTTTAGCTAAAGACTGTCCATGGGAAAACGCACTCTCAAGTTGTTTCTTCCCTTTACGACAGAACAAACAACAACGAAAGAACATGATTCATCCTCAATTCTGCCTCAGAGATAAATTAAAATGGCTATTTCTATCAGGTGGGAAAAGAAAGGGTGATTCCCCACATCAGGAAACCCCCATTATGGACTCAGAGCTCTATCTTCTGGCTGTATTACTTATATTTATTTCCTGCGGGTTTAGAGAAGTAAGAATTAGAAATGAATGGAGTTCTTAACTGTTCACGAGGGATTTGCCTCCAGCCAAACTCCTGCTTTTACTGCATCAAGGACCTAAGTCTCCAGACGCTGCATTCGTGACTCCTCCATCAGAAATCTTCAAAGTTGTGACAGACCCAAGTCATACATATTGGAAGGAAGAAAATAGCATGATTAAACAGACACACATACCTGAGACCCTAGGAACAGGGGAGTTTCAAAGGGGGAACGGAAGGAAAAGAGATGAAACCAATTTGGCTTTCTTTTGAACCACGGACACACCTGATATAGTAAAAAGTACTTGGTTCAGAATCAGAGACAGCCGGCTAACCAAACAGAGAGATTATTGCCATTCTGAGTGATATGTTCTACATTGCAAAAAGGGAGAATCTCATCTGTATTTCAGTTTCGTCATACACATAGCATAAGTATTCCAAAGCTTTGACCTCTGTTAGCGTTAAGGGATCAGGGATGCAAATTAGCACTAGCCCACAGGCCCTTAGCTGAATCACACTTATACCAAGTGCTATGGTAAGGTGAACTGGGAAATACCAGGAGACGCTTTAAATATACCCAGTTTTTCTTAAGCCTTATTATGGAGAGCTTCATGCTAAAATCTTGCATGTAATTTCCATACCCCAGGAAAATTTCAGAAATTCTAAAGTATTTCACTAAATCCATTTTTCTTCCTATTCTGCCCCCAATCCTAAGCATTATTGAACCCACCCTCTCTTACACTCTCTTGAGCACCCGTTCTAATTTTCTTTTTTTTTAGAGACAGAATCTTGTTTCTTTGCCTAGGGTGCAATTTAGTGGCATCATTATAACTCACTGCAACCTGAAACTCCTGAGCTCAAGTTGTCCTCCTATCTCCACCTCCCAAACAGCTGGAACTACAGATATGTGCCACCATGCTGAGCTGATTTTTCTATTTTTTTATACTGACAGGGTTTAGCTCTTGCACAGGCTGTTCTCGAACTCCTGGCCTCAAATGATCCACCTGCTTGGGTGTCTCAGAGTGCTAGGATTACAGGCTTAGTCATAATGCCCAGCCAGCTTTTTGCACTCTTTATTATCACTGGATATTGTTTAGCAAATCTGGAGGATGTTTTCTAAAGCATTCTGCATCAGAGAAGATTCATTGTACATTTTTTTTAAGGTTTTCTATAATTTACTCATAGACCTTAACCTTTCTCTATAGCTGGAACAGTGGGTCTCAATCCTAACTACTCAAGAGAACCAACTGGAAAACTAAAAATAAAGTATACTTTGCACAAATCCAAAACCAACTGAATCTCTAAAAATTGGACCTTAACATTATTAAAATTCCCTAGGTAACATTGTCTTCACCTGTGTTAAGACCTTGGATTAAAGGTTGAATAACTACATCAGAGGAAAAGCAACATAGGACAGCTGACCTTTCAAAGTTGGAATGGATGGTTCTCCATTATCCAGTTTTACCATCATAGACAAAACTTTGGACATTTTGAACAGAATTTCAAAAGGCAAGCTAAGCGGGATATAAGCAAGGGACTCAATGCCAGGGCTCTAATCCCTGAATCACTCTATGAGATTACAAACCATACTTTTATCTTTCTGTAGATCCCCACCCCCAAAAGCAATTTGGAGGAAGAAACTTCAAAACAGAAATAATCAAAATACTACAGCAGGAAATCTGATAGGAAACCTCCAGCACGAGAAGAAAAATACCAGGCAGCATTCATTAAGTTCCCCAAAGCCCTGTGAAACACTGATGTGAGAACTAGAAAAATATCATCAATTATAATACTAGTATGTCTTCTAACCTGAAAGAATCTATTGTACTCAGTATGACGCTTGCAGGCAGTGTTTTTGATGCTTATGTTAAGGATATATATTTTATCTGTAAAGACCTAGAAATGCTTGTGAACAGGAATTTGCCTTCTGAAACTTTTTGCTTCAAATGCTCAGGTCTTCTATTCATTGACCTACTAATGATGAATAGTGTTGCTTTCTGGAACGGCTAAAATGTAAATCTGTTCCTTCACTTTACAGATAAATAAATGAATGTTTGTTTGTAATTGTAAAACAATGGCTTATATTGGTCAAATGACTTTCCCAAGGCCTCATGTTGACAGAGAGAGTTGGGTAAGAATAGATAAGTGATCACCAACCTCATTTGGACTGGTGATATTTCTGTGCAATCTTGTTTTCTACCTTGACAACCTGCTAGGCCACTGTCCACAATTCTTAATGAAAATGTAGGCTATCTATTCACATATATAATATTCACAACTGTACCTGTTACCTCATAGCTTCTATTTATTCATAGATATTTTAGGTGAGAGGACTTCATTGAGTTCTTTTCTGCATTCAGGACTGACCTATTATACCTTCATTGCCTCTCACGTGATTCTGATATGCAGCAGAAAGATCATGGTACCAGAAGCTTAATGCTTAACTGACAGTCTAAAGTTCCACTTATGCTGCTTTCTATTTTTCCAACCATATCATCATGGGTAACATTCTGGAAATGCTGAACCGAGACTCAGATGACAACCTAATCATGTTAACATGCTAAAGAATGAGGGTTCCATGGAAATGCATCTATAAATTAATCAGAATTGAAGTCTTTTTTTTTCCTTAATTGTACATAAGAAGGATTTTCCATACATTAAAAACATCTTAAGCATCTGATGGTAGGTAAAAATAGGTGTTTGGTGTGTGTGTTGGGTGTGGAGAGTTGGGACAAAGATCTGATATTCAACATGTGCAGGAGGTGAACTTGACTGGTTCTTTAAAGGACAAAGAGGAGCTAGTCAAAACATAACTCATTTATTCCTCTGGGAAATCACCAGTCTTTTTAATATCTTAAAATTTACTTTCATTATTATTCAACTATACAAGTACACACACAGTCTAAAATCTAAATAATGCTATCAGGTTTCATAAGGAATGGTCCCCTTCCATGATGTTCCATTGCCCAGACCTTTTTCTCAGAAGCTTCAACTTCCATATTTCAAAATGAGTTGCTTATATGGTTATTTGCATTAAATGATTTTAGATTTCATTCATGGTAGATAAATATTTAATTCATTAATTGACCAAATCTTCTCCCATATTACGTTTATTCTCTTCTTTGAACTTTCCATATTTGGTTCAATATAATAGTTTTTTTTTTTTTTTTTGGAACCTTATAGTCAGTCTAATTACATAAATACTGTTCACTTCTGCACCAAGTAATATATTATGATAACCTTGCTTTCCTCTACAAAGTTTTACTCTTGCTAGATTTTATATTTGTTTAACCTTTTAGTCTGAATTTCTATGTAAACATTAATATTTTTTCTAAGTCTTTAAGCTGTTCTTTCAACCAGGTGTTAGTGTTTTTTCCTAAATATTCATTTAGAAGTTAAATTATTTACTCTTCAAATACTCAAACTCATTTTGAAACCTTTCGCATTTGTGTTCGTGTACATATAAGGGTGGCCATTAAGTTTATGGGCACACTATTTTAAATTGAACATAAACTTTATGGCCACCCCATATTTTTATTCCCCAACCTTCTGGCTATCTCCATAGGATACCTAAGTAAACTCAAGTCAAAAAAGTTTTTCATTATTTCTCCTATTTGTTTCCAAATTCAATTGCATTTAGAAATCTGGTGCCCAAATATTATAATAATATATTCTAAATATTTTAGAAAAAAATTCTTGATGTGTTCCAGAAGATAAATGCAAAAGGAATATTTTCAAACTCATTTTGTGAGGCTGACATTGGCCTAATTCCAAAACCAGACAAACATATTACAGGAAAAGAAAAATACAGACCAATAAAGCTAATAAATATAGATGTAAAAAAACCTCAATCAAATTCAACAATGAACAAAAATATTTATACATTATGAGTGAGTGGGATTTATTCCAGGTATGCAGTGCTTGTTCACTATCAAAGAGTCAATTAATGGAGTCTATCACATCAACAGGCTATGGAAGAGCAATTACGTGATTACATAGCTAAATGCAAAATAGGCATTTCAAAAAATCCAACTCAACTTATCATGTTCATGATAAAGACTCTCAACCAACATCGAGACATATTTTCATAACTTGACAAAGGACATTGACAAAAAAATCTATAGTTAATACTATGTTTAATTATGAGAAATTAAAAGCTTTCCTGACTGAAGAAATAAGGCAAGGATGTCCCCTTTTAACATACCTTTTCAATATAATTATGGAATTCCTAGTTAGGGAATAATATAGGAGAAAAAAATAGAAGAAATTACAGTAAAACTATGGGATAGAAGATTAATTTTCAAAAATCAATTATTTTCCTATATACCACTAATGAAAAAATAAAATTTGAAATTAAAAACAAAACATCATTTACATTGGTGCCTAAACATGAAACACTTGTGTATAAAGCTAATAAAATACCTATAAGATCTATATAAAAAAATTATAAAACTCTAATGAAAGAAATAAAAGAGCCACGTAAAGGGAGATACATTCCATGTTCATGGACAGGAAGATTTAAATTTGTCAAGATGTGTCAGTTCTTCCAAGTTGACCTACAGGTTCAATGTGATACCAGTCAAAATCTCAACAAATTACATGATGATACCCAAGAAAGACCCAAGAAAGCTAACATACATATTGAAGAAGAACAAAGCTGGAAGGCTGGCACTTCCTGACTTCAAGATTTACTATAAAGCTATAGGAATCAAGCCAGTATTTTATCAGTTAAAAAAAAAAAAAAAAAAAGAACGACAAATAAATAAACCAAACAGAAATAGAGAGCCCAGAAACAGACCAATATAAATATTATCAACTGATCTTTGACAATAATACAAACATGATATAAGGGAGAAAAGATAGTTTTTTCAATAGTGATAGAACAATTGGACATCTACATGCATTCAAAAAAAAAAGAAAGAAAGAAGAAGAATCTAGACACAGGCCATAGCCCCTTCCCCAAAATTAACTTGAAATGGTTAATAGACTTGTGTATAACATGCAAATTTACAAAGCCTCTAAAACAGTGGTTCTCAACCTTCCTAATGCCTCAGCCCTTTAACACAGTTCCTGTGAGTCATGACCCACAGGCTGAGAACCGCTGCTCTAGAAGATAACAAAGGAGAAAACGAGTATGACCTTAGGTACAGTGATGGCTTTTTAGATACCAAACCAAAGTACAATCCATGAAAGAAATTATTGATAATGTGAATTTCATTACAGTCACAAGCTTCTGCTCTGAAAAAGACACTGTTTGAAAACGAGAAGATAAACCACATACTTGGAGAAAATATTTGCAAGATACGTATAAAAAATTGTTATCCAAAGCATACAAAGAGCCCTTCAAATTCAATAATAAGAAATGGAACAACCTGATTAAAAAAATAGGCAAAAGACCCAAACAGACACCTCACCAGAGAAGATGTAGAGAGGACAAGTGAGCATGTGAAAAGATGTTCTATATCACATAGCAATAGGTAATCGAAAATTAAAACAGCACTTCACAGAAAGGCCAAATCAAAAATGCTAACAACAGATTCTGGCAAGGATGTGGAACGACAGAAACTCTCATTCATGACTGGTGGGAATGCACAATGGTGTACCACTTTTGAAAACAGCTTGGTAGTTTCTCCAAAATTAAATATGCCTTGTACAATTCAACATTGAGCTCCTTGATATTTATCCAAAGGAGGTGAAAATGTATGTCCACAGAAACCCATGTATGAATGAATGTTTATGACAGCTTTATTCATAATTGCCAAAATTTGGAATCAGCCAAGATGATTTCCAGTAGGTGAGCAGAAAAATTAAAAAGTAGGTAAATAAATCGATAAATCCAGATAATAAAATATTAGTTAGTAACAAAATACAATGATCTATCAAGCCATGAAAAGATACGGAAGAACCTCAAATGCTTATTTACTGAATTAAATAAATCCTTCTGAAAAGAACATATACTGCATGATTCCAACTGTGTAATATTCTTGAAAAGGAAAAATTTCGATGACTGGGAGGAGAAGATCAAGAGTTGCCAGGCATTGATGGAGGCAAAGATGAATGAATAGGCAGACTTAGAAGGATTTTAGGGCACTGGAACTACTTGGTATGATATTCTAATGGTGGATACATGTCATTAAACATTTGTGAAAACCCGCAGAACATGCAGCACCAAAAATGATCCTAATGTAAACTATGGACTTTGAGTGATAATGATGTGTTGATGTAGGGTCATTGATTGTAACAAATATTCCACTGTGGTATGGGATGTGGGTAGTGGCAGTGGCCGTGTGTGTTCAGGATGAGGGCATAGGGGAACTCTTTACTCTTTCTGCTCAATTTTGCTGCAAACCTAAAACAACTTAAAAATGAAGTGCATTAAAGAAAAGGTAGTGGGGCCAGAGTAAACACCCCTAAATTGGATTTACAGTAAAGACAAAACAAAACAAAACTCTCAAAGGCATGAACACACACACACATTAAATAGTGACCTTTACTCTCCCTCTAGAATAGAGCACTTTAAATAGCCCTAGGGAAGGCAGCCTTTGCTGCCACCAAAATGGTTTTATGTATCATTTTGTTAACTTTGAGATATGCCTCTGGACCCCTCAGCCCAACATAGGAAATCTATAGGCTTGGATAAGGCCTTCACTTGAGATTTGTTTATAGTTTTTCCATATGAGCTTTTGTCACTCTACTAAGGGTCTATGAGCTATAAATTTTCCACTTGGAAATTCCTCTTGATTTCCTAACATGAAACCACTACAAGCTACTGGCAGTTTGGGATTTCTTTTTCAATTTCCTCAAGACCAAGGAATATGCTGTACCACTAAGACTGTAGCCATGTATTAGCAATCTACAGTTTCTGCCTTTGACAGCTGACAGCTCAGTGAGGCAAAATAGTATTTTGAAAGCTATGGGAATTCAATCACCAGCTATGCTCTCATGGGCTGTCTTCCAAGGCATTGGGCCTGATTAAAGGAAATGTTACTTTTGGAAGGATGCATTGTTATTAAGCAAAAGCAAAAAATAAAACACACAAACGTAAAACTCATAAAATACAAAATCACTACCAACAACCCAAAAATATACAGTTACAATCCATCTTTGTTCCATCTCAGTGATCTGACATTTTGCTATTTGTTTACATTTATTTTCTTTCATTGTCAAATATGAGTGTGTGTGTGTGTGTGTGTGTGTGTGTGTGTGTGGTGTGTGTGTATGTGTTTTCAGGAAGCTTTTATGTTCGAAGTTACCATGCTGAATATAAAATTCATATATAACAGAATCACTCATTTTCCTCTTCAATAGTCATATGGCACCAAAAATAGGTCAAGAAACTTCTGCTGCACAAAAGGATATGAAGACAAAATCTAGGAATGTTTATTGATACAGAAAGTTAAAAGAGTTACAATAGATATATATATAAAAAAGTCATGGTCCCATATCCAAAATTTGGGTGTTTGGAAGTCAATAACATCAACAAAACAAAGTTTACTTCCACTCATATCAATCTTGAGGACATAGGGCAGAGCAAAATAAAATAAAATGTGTTAAAACTGGAAAGCTTGGCCTCAAATCTTCAGGTAGATGAAGGCATATTTTTGGATTTTTGTTGTTGTTGATGTTCTTGTTGTTTGTTGGTTTGAGATACAGTCTGACTTTGTTGCCCCAGGCTAGAGTGTCATGGCCTCAGCCTAGCTCACAGCAACCTCAAACTCCTGGGTTCAGGTGATCCTCCTGCCTCAGTCTCCTGAGTACCTTGGACTACAGGTGTGCACCACAACATCTGGCTAATGTTTTGATGTTTAGTAGATATGAGGTCTTGCTCTTGCTTAGGCTGGTCTCAATCTCCTGAGCTCAAGGGATGCTTCCAACTTTGCCTCCCAGAGTGCTAGGATTGCAGGTGCAAGCCACCCCCACCTGACTTTGTTTTGATTTGTACTGATATGAAAATAATCAGTGCTCACACACATGAAATATGAATCAGACTCACATTTTAAAATTAGTGTGTGCTAGTACTCCCTAACTATTAAAAGACAGTGAAAATACAAGTGCTGACCCCCTGGCTTATGTGAAGCAATTTTCCAAGAAGTCAACAGGAGAAAGGTATAACCTACTAAGCTCATCAGCAGAGCCTAAGCTAAAATGCATTCCTGTAGATCAGGTTGCCTGAGCTTCACCTAGGAGACCAGATGCTCTTATAGCAACCCCAAGGGCTTTCATAAAAGCTATTTCATAATGAACAGAAAGAGAAATTTGAATGTAAAGGAGAAAGAACCAAAAAGGGAGAAAGAGGAGAAAAATCCCGGTCAAGATGATCCTGTAATTAATTTAAAAAATTTTTTAATTTTTTAATTTAAAAAATTAAATTTATTTATTAATCAAATTAAATTTAAAAAGTGAGAAACATTGATGCTAAAAACATTCAAAATATAATGTTCTAAAATGTATTTTATTTATTTATTTATTTATTTTCCTGAAATAATTTTAAAGTGAGAAATATTTATTTTTTAAGATATAAATGAGGAAAGAGCACTCATAAATAGGAAAATAAGAAAATTAAAAGCAAACTGTTGGGAGTATACAAGCAAAATCAATTAGAAGTTACTGAGATTGGAAACTAGTATTGAGGAACTCAGCCTGAATGCAAACAGAATCTTTTAAAAAATGAAAAAAATGTTCATATGTATAGAGCATAGATTAGCAGACTCCAATATTTGTTCACTAGGCATTCAGTGAGAAGAGAATAGAGAAAATGACAGAGAAGCAATATTGGAAGATATAATGACCAAGAATTTTCTAGAAGGTAAAAAAGACAATAGCCCACAGAATTCAACATCTGAATTGTACTGAATGCTGTTAGTAAAATTGAAATAAACCCAATCCTAGACAAATTGTAGTAAAACTATGGAACATTAATATTCAAGAGAAAATCTTTAAAACTAGCAGATAAAAGAAAAACTAAGCATAGTGTATGGATGCTGACAAAGGCAGACTTCTCATTAACAACAAGATAAGCCAGAAGCAAGTGGATTAATATTTTCAAAATGTTAAGCAAAAATAGCTGTCAGTTTAGAATTCTACAGCCAGTAAAACTATCCATTGAGAGAAAAAATGAAGAAGAAAAAAAAAAAAAAAAAAAAGAGAGAGAGAGAGAGACCTGTGAAAACTAATGGGAGTTTATCACCCATAGACTTTCCTGAAAGAATTACTAAAGGAGGCACTTCAACACAAAGAAAAGCCAAGACTATAGGAGTCCAGTGCAAGAAAATTTGTGTTATTAAAAAAATACTAAAATACATTTTAAGTCTTAACCCAATATTGTCTACAAAATAATAACTAATTTGCACAAAAAACACTTTAAAAAAGAACAAGGTATGGAGGGGGAAATATGAGTTTTCTGCCCATGGATTTTAATGTTTAACAGAACTTGGGCAGGTTTCTTTTGAACGTAGATATATAGATCAAAGAGAGGCAGCAGAATGAAATACAAAGCACAAAGGATATTCTTAAAAAACTCTTTGGTGTAGATGGCCGTAACTGTTAAGATTAGTATAAACTATTTTAAATTGTTTAACTGTCTCATAGTACTCTTTAGATGGTTGTAATACTAAAGTCTGCACCCAATGAAAAGTGCTGTGCATACCATGTGTCATGTGTAAACGTGTGATGACACATAGAGAGAGTTTTGTGTCACTTGCCAAAAGAATTTAAGACTGCACCATAACCAGGAAACACAGCTTCTGCTCTCGGCAGATACCTGCCCCCACCCAGGAGTGAATGCTAAGGGATTTCTGTCTTGAGTAGGAGTGAAAGCCCTGTGTATGTTACCTCCAGTAAGCCCGTCTAACTCAGTGAGCTGGACTTGACCAAGTCATGCTTTGGACTCTTGACACCATCTCAGTGTGGAGGGCAGTTTTTCTGTACCACCCTAGGCTTTTCCCAAAACAGAAGTGAAGTTTTAAGAGTGTTAAAAATTGCAATCTTTATCCACTTGTGAGGAACAGAATGGTGCTAAACAATTTGAGGCTTGTTAGAAATATGGACGCATATTAAAATTGAGGGGTAATGAAAGCATTAACTAAAATACTCTAAAATTTACAAAGGGATAAAGCAAATTTTAAACAAGCAAAGCAGAAAATTAGAAAAAAATAGTGTCTATATCTAACTGCAATGAATGCTAAGAGAGTAAGGTTATTTTTTCCTTCTAAATTTACTATTAGCTTTTTATTATTTCTTTTTTTTTTTTAAATCATAGCTGTATACAATAACACATTTATGGGGTACAATGTGCTAGTTTTATGTACAATTTGAAATACTTACAACAAACTGGTTCACATAGCTTTCACCACACTTTCTTAATTATTGTGTTAAGACATTTATACTCTACACATAGTAGGTTTGACATACACCCTTGTAAAATGCACCATAGGTATGGTCCCACCAAATACCCTGCCTCCACCCATCCACCACCCTCCCCACCCCCACATCTTTCACTTCATCTTGGTCTGTAGTTGGGATACAGCTTTCATATGGAAGTGTGGGTGATATATTTGTTTCATAGTAAAGCTGAGTACATTGGATAGTTTTCCTTCCATTATTGAGATACTTTACTAAGAAGAATATGTTCCAGCTCCATCCATGCAAACATAAAAGAGGTAAAGTCTCCATCTTATTTTAAGGTTGCATAATACTCCATGGTGTACATATACCACAATTTATTAATACATTTGTGGGTTGATGGGCACTTGGGCTCCTTCCATGACTTAGAAATTATGAATTGGGCTGCAATAAACATTCTGGTGCAAATAAATTTGTTATAAAGTGATTTTTGGTCTTCTGGATATATACCTAGTAGAGGAATTGCAGGATTGAACCGCAGGTCTATTTTTAGATCCCTAAGTAATCTCCAAACTTCTTTCCCAAAGGAACGTATTAGTTTATGTTCCCACCAGCCATGCAGAAGTGTTCCCTTTTCTCCACATCCACACCAACATCTATAGTTTGGGGATTTTGTGATGTGGACTAATCTTACTGAGTAAGATTTTTTACAATACAATCTCTGAGACTGAATTTTTAAAATCAATCTAATAATTTTTATTTTAAAATAAAATATGCTGCTTCCAAGAGTTAATTCTTAAACAAGAATGCACAGGATTCTTAAAATAGGAGGACTGGGCAAAATAGCAAATGTAAACAAAAGGTATCCTTGATAAACTCCTTTTGCATAAGTATTTAAACCAGATACATTAGAATTTTAAAGAAACATCATCAGCAGTTATAAGGAGTGATATTGCAATTAAGAATAATTATACAAATGTGAATTGAAACGGTTATTGTACTAACAGTCTAGCCTAGGCACGTAGCCACCACTGACTCCACCTGGAAACATAGCTCAAATACTTCAAGACTTTGTGATCAGGGTACCACTTATGGTAGGCTCCTCATCATGATCCTTCTCACACTGCTGTACCTGCCTGAAAGCCTGGAATCTTCATTGTACTGAAAGTACAGACTCCTCCACGTCTAACATTTCCATTATAAATAAACATCTCAGTACAGAAGGTTAACTGTCAAGGTAGTAAGACACCAAATGGCTAAAATGCAAGTGAAAAAAAAATAGTGACTACCTTACCTTTTTTTTTTCTTCTGTCAATTCAATAGCAAGGCTAATTCAGATGTAACAGCCTGTGAAGTGCTTAAACCTTCTGACATATTGTGGAAATCTTTGCCACTAGACCAGTAGACCATAGAACTGTCTACCTCATCATCTGATCTTCTGAAGGGGTAATTCTACAGCCCTAATCATGTAGTTTAAGAAATAATAGACCTGCCAGTCACAGCAATGGATAAGGTACATTTCATTTATGACACTCGAGATGCTGGGGGATGTCCCAAGTCTCACATTTATTCACTTTCAGAGTTCATACTAAAACATGCCTAAGTTACATTAGAAAACATTAGGTGATCACAGCAAAACCACTGCCATCATGGTTATTCCAAAAATACAGTATCACTTTCTCATTGGGAAAAAAGTCATTACATTGGAAGTATTTATGGTAGAATATTTACCTTAAAATGTTATCTAGAATGTGCAGTCAACAACAACATAGAAATTTATCTTTATTTCCCCTGTGATATTAATTTTCTTTAGGCTACAAAATACAGAAGTATTTTACAGAAAACTTGTAAACAGGCTTATTGACCTCACCAGTGGCCATTTAAATTTATTTAGACAGTTCTTTTTTCCCCAACACTTCCAGATAGTTTCAACAATAGGTATGAACTATTAATTGAGGACTTACAATAGACACCAGGTGAATTTAGATCTACTGACAGCAGAACCTAGACTGTTAATTATTACAATGGAGTCCTTCAATGTGTTCTATTAAGTATCTCTAATAAATTTCTCCCATGTCTGATGTTAATTCCCAGTCCTCATTCTCTCCAAAATTAGCAGAAAATACTTCAAACTGCCCTTTGTCACCCCCTTGGAACTCATTCTACTTTCCCTCCAAGTCATTCTGCTTTTCTAAGTTCTAGATACTTTTCTATTTCCTTCATATAAATGATTGCTCTCTTTCTCCCCCACTTTCTTCTTCTCCTCCTAGACAAGGAGTCCCCCCAAAGCTAAGTTCTTGAGTTTGTACTCTGATGTCTACTCTCTCTTTTTTATTTGATGGAGAATTACACAAGGCTTCAACTCCAGGCTGATTCCCATCTTCTGAATAAACGCTTCTATTTCATAATCTGGTTATCACCTCACACTCAACAGTGACAAATTGCCTGTCCCTCTTGGATTCATGCGATCTTACAAATGCTGTTGGTGTTATAGATCTAGAAGACATATCTTATCTTATATATTTTTGCATATATGTGCTCAAAAATCCATCATATGGACAAAATGTAAGACTTTTCATGATCTGATCGGAGCCTAGAATTCTTATTCTTCCTCCAAATAGAATTTGAGCTGCTCTTGCCTATTTCTTTTTATCTTTAAAAACCCCTCAAGTGTTTCTCTGTCTCTGTAAACTTCCTTGCCCTAAAACATTACATTTAGTACTTTAGTACACAATTAAATGTAATATTTGCCTGTATTGTAGCACACATGACATTCTATTTCAATTAATATTTGTGTATGCCTGTCATTCTACAGAAGTAATACTTTCTAGGGTAGGGGCTATAACCTATGAAAATATTCACCCCCTCCCCACATCTAGCAGCCTAATTGGTCCATAATCAGTACTTGATGAATTTTTATCGGTTCCAGATGAATGAAAATTGAAAGTAGTATATTGATGACATTGCAGTTGAGAAAAATGAAGTAAGTTGTGCCTGAGAATTGATTACCTCCATACAAGCCAATACCTTTAATTATTAAGAGCAACTCATGTGGTAGTTTCAAGACGGTTGTCTCCTTTCCTTCCTGGCAAGAATTGCATTTTCACTGTATTGGGATGGTAGTGTTGAGTTGCTCCTATCGTTGGGATCTGAAATTTTTCTGACAGAGGAGAATCAAACTATAACCAAAATGTAGCTACACTGCTCTCTAAACCATTGAGTAGTAATTACCATTACTACTCAACTACAGTATATGATCTTTTAAAGAGTGGCAAAGACTCTGTTTCTCCATTACATAACTAGAGCTTATCACACTGAGAAACAACTGAAAGCATTCAAATCCCTTCTCCATCACTTCTGGGCAGAAGAATTATTTTCACATCAGCTGTTTTATATTGGCTGCATGCACAGAATCTACACATTGAAGACAAAGTTTAATTTGTTCCTCCTTGGGAGAAATATAAAGGCTATATATTGAGAGATTGAATTCACAACTACACTGCAATCAAGATAGTTTGGCTTTATCTTTCATATATAACACCATGATATACATCCAGCAATGACATATTACTGTTTCTGTCATACACAAGGATATAAAACACAGAAAATAGTCTAGCAACGGTATCTTTCAATTCTCTCTGTAAGATAGCATATGTATGAATTCATGGACAGATTGCAAGTTAAAAATCTTACATTCTGTCATTTTCAGTGTTAGCCAATGCCAAGCACATCAAGGCTTGCCATATCCCTATACAATTATTGGTAAGAGCCTCTACTACTTTTCTATTGCTACCATAACAAATTAACATGAACTCGGTGGCTTAAAATCACATCCATTCATTATTTTATATTTCCATGTGTTAAGCATCTAAGCATAGTTGCATTATGTATGCAAGGTGTTGTGGGTCTACATGGAGGTCCAGACTGGGCTGGCCCCTCATTGGGAGGCATGACTCTGCTTCCATGTTTGTTTAGGTTATTGGGAGAATTTAGTTCCCTGAAATTGCAGGACTGAGGCTCCTTTTATTTTCAAGTGAACAATAGCATGTTGAAACCCCATGCTTTGAATTTCTGGCTTCTCTTCTGCTATCAGCTAAAGAAAACTCCTTTAAGAACTCATGTGATTGATGATATCAAGCTCACTTGGATCATTCAGGATAATGTTTCAATTTTAAAGTCAGGCAATATGTAATCTTAGTTACATGTGCAGAGCTACATTCATGAAAGTAACACCAGGATGTCAAAATTACAGCTGCCAATATTCTTCCTACCACAGGCTCTTAATTTGAAATGAATATAAGGCATTATATTGAGCATAAAAATTCTCTTTTAATCTGTCCATTATTTTTTAAATTATTGCCCCAGTAGCCAGTTGATACCAACAATCAGGGTAAATGAAGCTTAAACTTACTGTAATTGTTTCTTGGCCCACTTCTTCACCCTCTAACCTCCAGCAAGACAGTTCTAATCCCCTAATGAATGCAAATGAATATATTGGTTTCGATATTTTTCAAAAATTAACTTTATGTAAAGTTGTTAAAAATATCATCCATAGCTTCTGTTGAATCCTTGGGTTTTGGAAGTAATTACTCTCACTTGGTAATGACCTCGTCCTATATTTTTAACGTAAATTAATTTTTTTAAGTCATGCCTTTATATTATTAGAAAAATAGAGTAAGAACTCTGAAATGTTCTATCTATTCAAGAATATTTAAACTCAAGCAAAACTGAGATTGCAATTGATTTTCTATTTCTTCTTACTAATTGTAAGAATAAATGGAAAATAATAATTAGAACATGAATCAAATTGATCTTGTACATTACATTATAAAGATGTTTTCACATATACTGTATTAAAAGCTGAAATAAATGAACGAGTTTTCTTTTCCTCAAAGAGGTATTCTTTCCTTCACTTTATATATTTCCTATTGAATGTATAATCAGTGTCACTTAAACATTGAGTTAGTTAAATTTTTGTCTTCATTCTCTAAAATACAGAAATGTTAATTCAGATGATGAAACATATATAACTATATGCCCAACTCCTTTAAGTGAATGATTGCCTCTGGCAGAACAGGGTTTTTAATACTTTTTTCCCTATACAAATTAAATAAGAATCTTTAGATTCCCAAGGATGGTGTACTTGGCACTGAAGTACTGAAGCTTAAATCGGTCTCACTATAAGACTCCACTTTTTTCCAGTTTTGAGGTGTACAAGGGTTACTGAATTTTGCCTTTGGAAGGTAATTAGAGGGGATGAATTTACAAAGTAAATAAGCACTAAGGGTAAACATGTCATGATGGTATTTTTTTTTTTTTTGGGGGGGGGTGTACCCTGCCAATGCCACAGGATTTCTAAGTGACCTTTTATAACAAATTTAGCAGGGATGAAACAAGACATAAGATGATAGTTGAGGAGGAAAAGAAGGACACCGGAGTGATTCTTGCTTTGTTTCATGTTGCTTTTAAGGTTAAGGGTCTCCTGAGAATGTCTGGAGCTGGAGAACAATCAGTAAAAAGACACAGGATTTCCAGAGAACAGTCAGTAATGGGGCAAAATCATAGAGCAGATGAAGAAGAATAGAATCAAGAAGTTTTAAGTGAAGAAGTTTTCTTTAAGAAAGAGAAAGGATGTGGGCTTTAAGAAAGAAAGAAAAAACCCCACCATGAGGCAGTGGGTTTGCCATTTTGAGGCTTGACAGAGTTAATTTGCAAGAGGAAGAAAGACTACATTATTTAGGTGAAGTTAAGATACAAGGGGCTCTCTGGAAACTGCGTATTATGTAGTTGATAGCGACCAACTAATGGTAACAACTCCCACATGTAAGTAGTAGGCCGATTAGTCTATTAGTTACAAGTTCAGGACTATAGTCAGACTGAGTATAAATCCTGGCCCTACCATATAAACTCTTTGGAGATGAATTTACATACTGTTTAAAGTATTTTGGTGTTTTTTTAGTATACTCAGAGTTCTGCAGCCATCACCAAAATCTAATTTTAGAACATTTTCAACACCCTGCAAAGCAACCCACTAGATCTCATTATCCTTTCCCTACCAACCCCTCTTCCCAGCCCCAGACCAATGCAATCGCTAATCTTCTTTCAATTGTCTATTTGTCTATTTGTGACATTTCGTTTAATACCAATCATATAATATGTAGTCTTTTGTAATGTCTTCTTTCATGTAGTATAAAGGTTTTGAGGTTATTCTGCATTGCAATATGTATCTCTTCTTACTTTTATTGTTAAATAATAGTATTCTGTAATATGAATATTACACATTTTCTTTATCACCAGTTGATGAACAATTAGGTTATTTTCAATATTTGTCTTTTATGAATAATGCTGCTATGAACATTTGTTACAAGGTTTTTTTTAGAAAAAACCCATATTTTATTTCCCTTTTGTATATCACTAAGAGTGAACTGCAGGGTCATATCATAACTCTATGTTTTCCAGAGCGGTCTATCATTTATTCCTGTATAAATATTTAATGTCTCTAAGATTGTGGATATAATCTGAAAAAGTGTGTAATGATTGTACCTATACCCTAAGGTTTGGGGGAGAATGAGATTGTATAATTCGTGTATAAAACTTAGCATACAACAAATGAGTAGAGGGTTAGTTTTCTTACAATCACATGGCCTGATTCAATAGCAAAAAAAGAGTAGAAAATAATAATAATAATAAATAATAATATCCTCCTCTACTACTTCAGGCCCATAAAATTCATCTGAAATTACGTTCCAAAGCACAAGCTTAAATTGAACTCCCATTTATTTTTTTATTTTATTTTATTTTTTAATTAAATCATAGCTGTGTACATTAATATGATCATGGGGCATCATACCTAGTTTCACAGACCAGTTGACACATTTACATCACACTGGTTAACATAGCTTTCCTGGCAATTTCCCAGTTATTGTGTTAAGACATTTACATTCCACATTTACTAAGTTTCACACATACCCTTGTAAGATGCACTGCAAGTGTATTCTCACCAATTCCCCTCCCTCCACCCATCTCCCTCCTCCCTCCCCCCCTTTCCCCCTTCCCCCTATTCCTAGGTTGCAATTGGGTTATAGCATGTATGTGAAAGCCCTATTTTAGTTTCATAGTAGGAGTGAGATTGGGTACTTTTTCTTCCATTCTTGAGATACTTTACTAAGAAGAATATGTTCCTAAACTCCCTTTTAAATGTGCACTCAAGTCTTCTAAAATATTTCTGGCATCTATGCCTTGTGTATGTGTATATTCTGTGCATATATGTGTAAGTATAAGAGAGAAAAAAGGATATATAGAGAGAGAATGTGAATGAGATAGAGAATGAAGGCTGGCAGAATGCAGCTTCAGCGTGAACAGCTTGAAAGTTGGAACAGTCATGGCCCTTTCAGACCATTTGTACCCATATCCCTATGGGAATCTCTGTAAGCATTTTAAGAATTTCTCTTTAGAATTTCTTACTGATTCAGATCTCTGTCAATTTTTATAAGCCACGAATGCCTCACTGATTCACTCATGTCTTTCTCCTTTCATATAAAACCAACTTTTAACTACCAAGCCAGTGAGTCCCTGGTAACCACCCACTTCTGGCAATGAGTCTTTGGTCTCAGCTCTCACCTAGGTAATGACACCCCTTTCCCCTCGTCATGTGTCTCTGAGCATTGATATTCCTATAATCAGCTGGTTTTAGCAAACAAGCCACAGTCCTGTCTTCACCTTTTATGAGCACTCCTAAGGGATGGATGTTGGAAGGAGAATAATGCCTCAACGTCACCATGATTAAGAGAAAACAGTTTAAAATCAAAACACTAGGCAGGTCATATTAAAGACCTAAAAACAATTAAAACTACTAAGTGTCAGTTTATCTGTTCACTTTGCATTTGCTTGATGGTAAGCGCTTCTCATGATGGTGTTTTTGTAGGAGGAGCCTGAGTCATTGCAGAGCTAGTGTACCTGCCCAGACATCATTACATTTTGACTGTTGCCATTTTCTAAATTACGTTGCTTCTTGACTTCAGAATTATATTCAAGCTCCTTAACCTACTGCAGAAAGCCCTTCACAATCTTGCTTTTGCCTCCCTCTTCCCGTGTAAGTCCATAAGCCACTCTCTGAGTAAGGTGAAGAACTTCCAGTTCTCCCTGAGTACGAAGCCACACTCTCCTTCCCTCCAAATGTTAGCACCTGCTGAGACCCTTCCCCAGAATCCCCTTCCAGGAAGTAAGCATGATCCTGAGTTAGGGAAAATAAACCCTTGCAGCACACAGTCTGTTGTTACTTCAGAGATTCATACTAGGAATGGCATTAGCAGTAAGTGACGTATCAAGTTCAAAAACAAAGACATACGAATATGTAGTACAGGCTTTGGCAAGGGAGCCTCATCAGCACTTTCTCTATTCTTTAACTTGATCTGTTTAATCCCTCAGGTGTCGATTTCTCCAGTGAGTTGCTCAATCACCCCTTCCCTCCGTTGACCCTCAACCCCTCTTTGCATTGTTCCCTCCCCCCGTATGCAGGCATCATGTGACTGCTCCCCACTTAAAATCTTTCCACTGGCTTCTGGCAAACACAAACTCTGGGTTGTGGCCACCCCACCCTTGCTGATCTCACTCTTAGGTCAATCTGCCATCCGCCCCCCACCCCTTTTTTTTTTTTTTTTTTTTTTTTTACAATGACCAGAAAATTGTAGCGCCTCCTGTTCTATCATGTGTTTTTATATTCTTCTTTATAAAATTCTCCCACATAATGTTCTGAGACCACAAATTAGCAGCAAACAAGATAAAGTCCCAGTTTTCTCAGTGCCTGAATCAGCACCTGAATCAGTAGGAAGATCTCCCCTTCTTGGGCACCTGAGTCAGTAGGAAGATCTGACCATCTGCTCAGGCTATTTTGTTTTCTTACCTCACTAACCACTTTTTGGCTCCCCAGACTTCTTTTTTTCTCCTCTAGATAGGAGCTCTCTGAACATGGGGTTTTTAATGTTCTTTTTTAGTTTTATTGTTTGGGATTCATTGAAGGAACAAAGATGCAGGTTACATGAATTGCATTTGTCAGGCAAAGCTCCTCTTACAAATGTGTTCCTCCCCCAAGATGTGTGCCAACTACCGTGACCCTCTACCTGCCTCCCTCCTTCCCTCTCTCTGCTCCCCCATCCCTGCCATGTCCTAGGTTCTTTATATCTGTACCTTCAGAACTCAGTATCGAGTGTAGGCCATGGTAAGTACTCAATAAAGGTTTGCCAAGAAACAAAGAAATAGGACTCAGGATGCCAGTGTTCTCAGCGTCAATACTTAATCTAACTGAGGCCTATTGTTTGACCAGACTTACTAAGCAGGTATCAAAGTCACACAGAATTGCAGAATGAGCTTACAAAGCACTGTGGGTCCAAGAAAGGGAATCATGCAGTACATAGTGAGTGTCTCTAATTCCATTTCCTCACCCCCCCCTTCACTTCTGTGAGCATGTTTCCTCACAAAATAGAGTGATTAAGGTCAGATGATCTCTTAGCTAAGCCTCTTTCATTTTTAACACCCTGTTGATAAAATAAATTAGAAAAAGAAGTACTATATTGCTTCAAAGCTGTAAATTCATCCAACATATGTGAAAAAAGAAGTGTATGTTTAGTATATTTGTAGAAAAACTGAAACCATTCATTTTTTTATTTAAATCTGACATAGATACTCAAACGCATCTTCTCTTTATTATTTGGTATTAACTGACCCCTGTGGAACTCAAGTCGTAATTTTTGTGACTGGAGAGTACAAAGCTACTTCTTTCCTTGAAAATTGTACCGAGATAAAAAATAAAATTAAGTAAAAACAATAGCAACTTTTGAGAAAGTAGTGGATTGTTAATTTCTCTTTTCATAAATTAACTCTAGATATCTTTTTCTTTGATTAAAATATCTTACATCTAACTGATGACATAAGCATTCCACATTGTATATCAAGTCAGCACATTGTAGCACATAATGCATTAATGTACCCAGTTGTGATTTAATAAAAATAAAT
The DNA here is from genome assembly GCA_963574355.1 of Loris lydekkerianus. Taxonomy (NCBI): domain Eukaryota; kingdom Metazoa; phylum Chordata; class Mammalia; order Primates; family Lorisidae; genus Loris; species Loris lydekkerianus. Next base: position 27,977 of record CAUYPK010103492.1, read on the forward strand.
AAATAAAATGTATTTGGTACATTATTAAAGACATCTTGCTGTGATGTTTGTCTTTCCACATACACTTAATTAAAGGGGGGAAAGCCCTTTGTTTTAGAGAAATAAAACTTTAGAGGGACTAAGGATATGAGAAATCGTGTACTTGAACTATTAAACAAAGAAAGAGTCCTGAGTGCAGAAACGTTTATAGTCACCAATTTGGTTAAATCAGAATTAGGAAAGCATGACAATCTGACAGACCAGCTCATTTTTGTTCAACAATTCCATCTACCACAAGTGTTTTCTGTATATGGTGACACGATCTGCCTCCCAGGACCTCTTTCCAATTCAATTGTCCTTTCTCCTTTATCCTAGCCTTGCCCTATAGAATTAGACATAATACACCTAATTCTCCTTTCCAAAGCATAGTCTTTCAAATATTTCAGGACAGTAATCTGCCAAATTTTTTCTTCATTTTCTCCTTTGTTTTATTAAAAATTCAATTGAATCTAAGAATGTTTTGTAGAGAGCTCTCCCTGTTCTGGCTAAAAACTTGGGTGGTATGACAGAACCCAAGAAAACCTCTGCAACTTATATTACTGATGACTTACTGAAGGATACAGTAGCTATGGCAATGCGTGCTTCAAAGGAAGATGGGTAGGAATTCTTCACGTACAATGGTCAGGTGGGGAACCAGCCCATCCTCTTAGAGAGAGCTAACTACTTAGCAGGTTACACTGTTCTAACTGGGCAGAGGCTCATTGCCATCAACTGAAATGGACAACCTGACTATCCTTTTTATTTCCAACAGTTGAAAAGAAACATATATAACCTAAATATTGAAGATAGTACATATTTTTACCCTAGAAGTATTTATCTGAATTATTAATGTCATAAGGGCATCCAAGATGGGTATCAGAAAAAAACATGTGTAAAACCCAGAGGTGAATATTTGAGAATATCACATGGATTGATAATGGGAAAGTCAAAAAAATGAAAGCAGGAAATATAATGAAATGCAAGAAAATGCGACAGAGTATATGAGTCTAGACTGTCTTTCACCCATTCAGGTGTCACAGCATCCACCAAGGAAGATATTTTCTAAGGTCCTGGATAAGAAAATAAAAAGAAGTAATGCATTAGTCAAAAGGCAAGAAATAATTTTTCATCATCAAACTCTACAATTTTAGATTTAGTCAAATATGATAATTTATGAGGGTGAGGCAAATAATGTGCCCATGGTATCCGAGATACCAGAGAGTGAAGAAGATGTTATTTACTGAGTATTCACTATGTGTCAAGTGAGATGTCAGGTACTTTGCATATGCTGGCATGGTTATAATATCAATTATTGTAGTAATTATTCTTTGTCAGCACTGATAAATCTAAAAGAAAAAATCATATTGCTGGCGGTAAAACTCACCCACGGCTCCCTTCTGCATGTTCAATTCAGACAAAATTAGGTCTGTGTCTTACATACTTTCAGGGAGTACCGTACCTTTCCTTTTTTTATGTAACGCAATTACAATCATTAAATACTTGTGTGATTTTTGCTTATGCTAGTTGCCCTTCTAGACTATTAATTGCATAAAGGTATAAATTAAATCTTAATTTTTTTTACTGTTGGATCACAGCCCAATGTTAATGTATTAATATGTTTTAGGTGCCTAATAGGAAGCTATAAAAAAAGGTATTTTTCATTAAGAGAGGCTTGCTAAGTGTTTTTTTTAATAACATCAAAATATATTATAATCTGTACTATTTGATTTAAGTAGACGGAAGATACTGCTATTTCTAAAGAAAGCAGCATGCCTTGAGTCCCAAAATGAAATTTAAATTTGTCTATGTATCTTTTGAGTTTACATTCTTCTTCTTCTTTTAATTTCTCTTCTTGTTTTTCTTTTTAATGAGTTGATATACAGGTGGATTCTATTTAGAAGAGAGAAATGACTATGTGTATAATCCATGAGAAAAGTAGGAGGAATAAGAAATCATGATACAGCATAATGTGTTTGGAATAAGAAAGAGCTGGATTTAAGTCTCAGCTTTCTCACTGGACTTAACTTTTTTTTTTTTTTTTTTTTTTTGTAGTTTTTGGCTGGGGCTGGGTTTGAACCTGCTACCTCCAGCATATGGGGCCGGCGCCCTACTCCTTTGAGCCACAGGTGCCACCCTGCACTTTACTTTTCCAAGGATAAGAATCCTTACCAGCAAGATGGACATAATCTCATCAACTTTATGAAACTGCTTGAGGGATTAAATGTAATGTATTCTTGTTAGCTGCTCAGAATAGAACCTGGCATTAAGTAATCAGGAGTTGAGTTATTATTCCTGTTATCATTGTTAATTAATGAATAAAAATAAGCCTTACTGTTATTAATGGAGGGTGCATTATATAGCTTCTCCCTGATCCCATAGACCTGAACCCCCTTTCAAAACTCTGAGATAAGAAATACAGAACCAGAAGCTGCAAAAATTTATCTTGAGATACTCTGTGTAATTAGCGGGTGTAACTACATGGCCCAGGGCCAGGTTAAATAGTGCAGGGCAAGTCTGGGGGGAAGCGTGAAGTGTCCACCTTTGCTTGGAATCTATTGTTGCTCTGGAAACTTGAACTCCAGCTGCCCCCTTGGCACATCCACTTGGATTCCCTTTGGTAACAGACATTGACAGCAAAGGCAATGTGGAACTTTGATAAGACCATCTGAACAGAATGAGGAACATCATCCACAGCACGTGAAAAATGACTCTGAGACTTGCCAGAGTGAGTCACAGAGCTCATGTGTGAGTGGAAAAGAGCAAGTGAAGTTGGCCTGTGGTCAAGTAGTGTGTCTCTGCAACATGCACTTAGGGAATTAATATTAACGCAATTTTGTTTATATATCTGTTCCAGTAAGCTCAGCTGGTAATGTTCAGGCATTAAAAAATGTTACAGATAGAAGGGGGCTGGACTACACCAGAAAACAGAAGAGGAAAGTTGAAGATGTCAATGTCCAGAAGAGAGACTAGCCTGAACTAGTTGTACCACTTATTTTGACTATAGGCTCAAAGTTGTTTTTTTTTTTGTTTGTTTTTTTAGCACTCTCCTCATTTTACTATTAGCCCCATAAATTCACCTGCTTGGGAGGTAAATCAGAGTGCTAGATAGAATGCATTTCTCAGAATTGTCCTTCCCATTGCTTCTGTTTGAAGATAGTTTTTTGTTTGTAAGTTTGTTTTTTGTTTGCTTTTTGAGATAGAGCCATATTCTGTCACCCGGGCTAGAGTGCTGTGGCATCAGCCTAACTCACAGCAAACTCAAATTTCTGGTGTTCAAGTGCTCCTCCTGCCTCAGCCTCCTCCTGCTTCAGCCTCCCAAGCACTTGGGACTACATGTGCCTGCCACCACACCTCACTATGAAGATAGTTTTATCATGACATGCTTGTCCTATGTGGCTCTCCCTCCTGTGTGTGCAGTTCTCTTCCAGAAAGCACTTTAATCATTCCTGCAAAGAGTCTCCTGAATTGACATCCTACCACTTCCTGGTACTTTTACTGATATTCCTCCAAATAGGGGTAGTTACAGCTCAGGATCAAGCTACAACAACCTGCTTTGAAAATATCGATTTATATGATTAACTTCAGTCAGAATATTTCATTGTTTTCCTAAAAAATAGTTTTTGATAAACAGGCTTATGCTTGTTAATAAATATGTGTTAGTAATCCATTTCTAAAGTTGTTAGCTTTTGTTAGTTTGTTTGTTTGTTTTGACAGTCTCACTTTGTCACTCTTGGTAGAGTGCTGTGGTGTCACAGCTCACAGCAACCTCAAACTCTTGGGCTCCAGTGATCCTCTTGTGTCAACCTCCAGAGTAGCTGGGACTACAGGTGCCGGCCAGGACACCTGGCTATTTTTAGAGATGGGGTCTCGCTCTTGCTCAGGCTGATCTTGAATTCCTGAGCTCAGGTCAATCCAACTGCCTCAGCCTCCCAGACTGGTAGGATTACAGGTGTGAGCCACAGCACCCAGACTTTGTTTCTAAAGTTTTTGTCAGCATTATGACTTGTTTTCCTTCAGCTATAGGTATTTTTAAAATACACTTAACGCCTGAGCCAATTACTTAAAACTAACGAGTGCCACTTCCTCTGCAAAATTATTTAAGTATACTTGAAGAGTCTACCTCACCAAACAAAGAAAAGGAACACTCTTTGCCTGCTGTCTTTCTTATGATTGCTGTTTGGTCGTTCTTGTTTAAAGTCAAGTTGTCTGAAACAGTAGAGGCCTCTTGCCATCATTTATCCACAGGGTTTAGTAAGAGAGGAAAATAAACAGTCAGAGAGTAGAATGAAGAATCTCAAACCAAGAGATTGAAGATGCCATTTCACAAAACACTGTGTAACAAAAAAATGTAATCTTCTTAGCCCCTCAAAGCAGTAATAATTACCACTTCCTTCAGGGAAATCTAGGCATATATATATATATATATATTTTTAGACAGTCTCACTTTGCTGCCCTCTGTAGAGTACTGGAGCCTCCTGGCTTACAGAAACCTCAACCTTGGACTCAAGGAATCCTCTTACCTCAGCCTCCCACGTAGCTGAGACTATAGGTGCCTGCCACCATGCCCGCTATTTTTAGAGATGAGGTCTGGCTCTTGCTCAGACTGGTCTCAAACTCCTGTGTTCAAGTGATCTGCCTGCTTCTTCAGCCTCCCAGAGTGCTAGGATTACAGTCGTGAACCACCACATCCGGCCTTTTCTGAGCTCTTTTGTTTTTTCTGTTAATTTAATTTAATTTTTAAAAATGTATTTATTTATTTATTATTATTTGGAATTCATTGAGGGTACAAGAATTAGGTTACACTGATTGCATCAGTTAGATACAGTCTCTCTTATAATTGATCCTGCTCCCAAGATGTATACCAAACACCATGACCCCCATCTCTCTCCCTCCTCCCCTCTCCCCACTTGCTAATTCCCCTACTCCCTCTTGTATTAGATCATTTACTGCCTTCATATTAGTACTGAGTACATTGGATTCTTGCTTCTTCATCCTCGTGATGTTTTACTAAAAAGAATGTGTTCCATCTCTGTCTAGGTTAACACAAAAGATGTGAAGGCGCCATCTTTTTTAGTGGCTGAATAGTATTCCATGGTAGACATATATCACAACTTGTTAATCCATTCCTGGGTTGGTGAGCATTTAGGCTGTTACCACATTTTGGTGATTGTAAATTGACCTGTGATAAAAAGTCTAGTACAAATGTCCTTATGATAAAAGGATATTTTTGTCTTCTGGGTAAATCTCAGTACTGAGATTGCAGGATCTAATGGGAGATCTAGATTGTGTTCTTTGAGGGTTCTCCATACTTCCTTCCAAAAAGGTTGTATTAATTTGCAGTCCTACCACAAAGTAAAAGTATTCCCTTCTCTCCACATCCATGCCAGCATCTGTAGCTTTGAGACTCTGTGATGTGGGCCATTCTTACCGGGGTTAGGTGATATCTCAGGGTAGTTTTGATTTGCATTTCTCTGATAATTAGAGATGATAAGTATTTCTTCATATGTTTGTTAGCCATTCGTCTGTCTTCTTTAGAGAAGGTTCTATTCATAGCTCTTGCCCATTGATATAAGGGATTGTTGGCTCTTTTTATGTTTATGAATTTGAGTTATCTGTAGATTCCAGTTATCAGGCTTTTGTCTGATTCAAAATATGCAAATATCCTTTCCCAATGTGTAGGTTCTCTATTTGCTTTGGTTGTTATCTCCTTAGCTATACAGAAGCTTTCAGTTTCATTAAGTCCATTTGTTTATTTTTGTTGTTGTTACAATTGCCATGGAAGACTTCATAAAATCTTTCCCCAGGCCGAGTTCTTCAAGTGTTTTTCCCACACTTTCTTCGAGGATTTTTTATTGTTTCATACTTTAGATTTAAATCTTTTATCCATTTTGAATCAATTTTTGTAAGTGGTGAGAGGTACAGTTTGGGTCTAATTTCAGTCTTTTCCATGTGGTTACTGAGTTCTCTCAGCACCATTTATTGAACAAGAATTCTTTTCCCCAGTGTATGTTCTTGTTTAGTTTATCAAAGGTCACATGGCTGTAAAATGTTAGTTTTATCTCCTGGTTTTCTATACTGTTCCAAATGTCTATGTCTCTATTTTTGTGTCAATACCATGCTGTTTTGATGAATATGCCCTTATACTATAGCCAAAAATCTGCTAGGGTGATACCCTTGGCTTTGTTTTATTACTAAGAATTGGCTTGGCTACACTATAGGCTAAAAGCTCTGGGCCCAAGGGCCTGAGAAAAGCAGTTTCAAATTTTCGCTGACCAAGGTTTTCCTTGCAGGCCTGGCTGCCTTGGTAAACAGAGTTGCTAGCCTGAGGCTTGGAGGTCAAAGCCCAACCTCAGTGACACAACTATTGGCTGTTAAGCCTGGGGCATTGGAGCAAAAAACTCCGCTCCCAGAGATACAGCTCAGAGGCTGATGCATGCAAGTCACGTAATCAATAAGCTAAACGACCTCAGACCATGGTTAAGCAAGATACTAAGTTTTTGCCCCTCGGGTCATTATGGGTTTCCAGAGATTTTAAAAAACAATCTACTCTTTCTTTATTGTGGTCTTGTGACTTATCGACTCACAAGCAAAGCAGCTAAAGTATGACTCATGTGATAGTTGTTTTGGGTTAGAAAAATGTATATCAGTTAATCAGCAGGCACCAAGAAAAGGTTAATCGGATTTTACCGTATGTTTTATAAAGCTATTATGTGACTATAGATCAACACTGTGTACGTGACTAGCTGGCTATTTAAGCTGGCTGGAAATTTAAAATATCACTACTTGCCATTGTGGATTTGTAGCCGTTTTTTGCTTTCATACCATTTCAGGAGCAGGCTTTACACCTGTGACGCCAGTCACTCCACAATTCCTCGTGCAACTTTATACAGGGGTTTTTTTGGTTCCATACAAAAAGGAGAATTTTTTTTTCAAATATTGAAAGCATGATGATGTTATTTTAATAGAGATTACATTGAATCTGTAGATTGCTTTGGATAGTATAGATATTTTGAAAATGTTGTTTCTTCCCAGCCATAAGCATGGTATGTTCTTCATTTGTTAGTATATTCTACTATTTCTTTTCTTAGGATTTTGTAAATTTTTTTTTGTAAAGATCCTTCACCTTTTTTGTTATGTATATTCCTAGGTATTTCTTTTTTTTCTTTTCTTTTTGAAGCTACTATGAAGGGAATTATGTCCTTGATTAGCTTCCCATCTTGGCTGTTATTGGCATATACAAAGGCTACAGATTTGTGGACATTGATTTTATATCCTGAGACATTACTGTATTTTTTGATGACTTCCAGGAGTCCTATGGTTGAGTATTTGAGGTTCTCTAGGTGTAAGGTCATATTATCGACAAAGAGAGAGAGTTTGACGTCTTCTGCTGGCACTGTGATGTCCTTTGCTTCCTTTTCTTGCCTGATTGTATTGGCTAGAACTTCCATCACTATTTTGAATAGTAGTGGATCTCCAGATACATCTTTGAATTGTTCTACCCTCAGGCACATGTGTATCCTGACAATTTACTACAAAGATAGTAGGTTTCTGGCTTTTATTATGATCAATATCAAAAGACAAAATAAGTTTTGAACTGAAGACCCTGTAAGAATGGAAAATTTTTAGCTGGCCAGGCATGTTACAAGGTGTCTACCCCACATGAGCCCCATGTTCCTGGAAATGGCATCCAGGGCTCCAGAGAGCCCCATGTTCCAGGAAATGGCCCGTCCAGGGCTCCAGA